>JACMIF010003497.1:0-14453 GCA_014805445.1 Diplogasteroides magnus
CCAAGTAGTGCAGAAAACCAAGCAATTAAGCACAAAGTACTTGGTACTTCTCTTAATTATCAAGTACTTGGTTCTCGTGCTTGGTTTTAAAAGCCTAGTTCTCTCTAACATATTATCTACGTTTGTCTTCTCATAGATAGCAAAACTATTATTAAATCATTATTTTTCGCAATGATAACGAAATACTAACGGGCTGATGACGAAATGGAGATGAATCTGACCTGTTCCTGTGTGTTTTCGCTCGCCACAACAGCCACCAGTGAGGGCAGGATAAGGTTGATGAAGCATGTCAGTCCAGCACAGACGGAGAGTACAAACGAAATGTACTGACGAGCGACCTGAATTTATAATAGAAATTAGTGTGAAAGAAGCTGTCCGGGGAGATTGCGGAGGCGGATACATCGAAAAAAGAGAGCGAGGGATTGGAGAGACGCAGAGAAAGAAAATACCCATCGGGAAGCGCCTATGTGATCTCCCCGGACGGTTCAGGCTAGAGTGGCCGGGTTGACGAAATTCATGACGAAGGAATGATTGATAATGACGCGAATGAAAGCGCGTTCGCCACGCTAATGCCAGTCATTGGAGAGATCCCAGGCAAACTTCATTCGACTGCCAGTATTTGCTACTGCCAGTATTTTAGCTCAGCAAATAATCGCGCAGCCAAGTCCTCCTATTCTTCGTATGAGCCGTTGGGCAGCCATTGTTGGACAAATTCAGATGGCACCCGTGATTAACCCGTCTTATAATGTATTATTAACTTTCAATGCTGTAGTTCTCATTTCTAATACTAGGCCGAATGTGCAGCATATGAGTTATGTGTCCTCAATACTCGATCTGCTTACTTTGAACATTCGCTGCTATTTTGGAGGGAGTATGAATATCGTTTCCCAAATTTGGCCAATCTTGCAAAAAGGTCTGTTTTAATAGATAAATAATCGATGAATCATACAGTAGACACGGCCACCCCAACTCCGGCAGTCACCCCAACTCCGGCAGTTGCCTCCACCGGATATGCAACACCCAAGTAACAAACCCGAAGCCTTGCTATTGCTGGAAGTACTGTGGAATGTGAACAATCTTTCTGCCCGGCTACAAGACTCTTCAGCAATTATTTGAGATCGAGTTTGAGGGGCCGAACGGCAAATAAAATGCTTTTATTACTGGCCGTAGATAAAGAAAACAAGGAGTGAGTTACGGTTATATATTTTTCTAATCTACACCTATTTAAGGTTCGGGGACATCATGGATGATTGAATTTGATGAAAATATATCATTGTTTGCATTATTATTTGTAGAATAAGTATTGTTATATATTTCATGTACGATTCTATGTTGCATCATAAAAATGGTAAAATTCCCTTTCTTTTGTGTGTGTCAGTCTTACGTTTTTGCTTTGCGTTGGAATGTAAATTCTTTGCCTTTCCTGCATTGTCTTACAAGGATAATTGTTGCAATTAGTGCTTCCCCTCGTTCATTCGTCATCGTTCGTCATGGCGAACCGCTTCGTCAGGCGAATGGTTCGGCAACGAATTCATTTATCCCCTCGTTCGTGGCGAATGCGGTCGTTTGACGAGTCATTCCTCATCATTCGCCTTCGCCAAGTTTCGTCAACCCGACCACTCTAGTTCAGGCGATATGTTTAGAGAAATGTTCAGTGCATCATGCATTGTGGTGTTAGTTGCTGTCTATTCGGGAAATCAAGGGACTCGTATCTCACCATGTGGAGATCTCTATCAGAATTATCTATATTGAGTGAGCAGCTTATATACCGTCTGAGGGAAAATACATCGTGATCATCGCAATCATGTTAGGAAAGATAAAATGTATAGCTTATTATTTTGTCCCTTTTCGCACTTAAAGTCCCGAGCGGAATCGGCTATCGCATTCCTGCCTAATCGAAAATCTTACCAGTTGCATGCAGCGCGTGACGCCAATCACATTCAGTCCTGAGAAGACATTAGCGGCAGTGAAGCAGATCTGGGAGAATGTCGGCTGATTCGTCTGCAATTCGGATTCAGGGTATAATTCATGTAATCTTCCTAATAGATAGTCTTCCTATACGTATATTGCAGATGAAGCTTTAGAAAAAATCTAAACTGGAATTCGAAAAAAAACGTTCTTTTAAAAAAAAACCACGCAAAGTTGAGTTTCTCGTGATCAGCAAATTCTTCCGAAAATTAGTTACTTTATGGATATAATAAATAGATACAATGGATTATTATTTATGCCATACAATATAATCTTTACCAGTGCTAGAACCAGGAAGCAGAACGCCATGAATCCCTGCGAAACGGAGGCGAAGAAGATGATCTTTCCCTGTAATTCCGAATGAATTTGTGACTTTTCGGAAAAGGAACAGAAGAACATTTTTGGCATAATCAAACTAGCTATTAGTATCATAATAGTCGGTTAGGCATTTCTGCATTCTTTTCGTAGCATTAGTTATTGCCATTGTCTTTCTTCATTTTCCCAATTCATAGACTACCGTACCCTCTCACTGAGGCAAGTTGTTCTTTCAGACAGCGGGCCTGCGATGAACTTGAGAATCGCCGAGAGAATGTACGGCAGTGCTGTAGCAATGCCGGTGGAGGCGATCTCGAAGTGGAGGACCTTTAACGCCGTTCATTAGTGAAAGCCCATATAGTTGCAAAGTGCATGCCTTCTCTATGCGCCCTCATTCGCCCGGTCGTCTCTAATGCTTTGCGACGACCGCGCGAAAGCGAGTACAACGGAGGCGGATGTCGTCATTCCCTATTGCATATTAAAGGAGCCGTCCGGGGAAATTCCTCTCGGGGAAAGCGATACTCTGCGCCTATTCATTCGTCCCCGCTCCGTTGTGAAACCATACAATCTGGAACAAACCTGATTCAAGTATATGGGCCCGAAGGACAGGAGCATATAGAAACCGAAGTTGCCGCCGAGCACACACAGTACGGCACCGATCATGCAGGGATTGGTGCAGATGGCGGTGTAGGGCACGGATCTGAACTGCCGTTTGTCATTGATATTGATCTCATCCTGGGATTTGTACAGGGGGACGTGGAAGCAAAATACAGAGTGCGATAAAGAAATGCAGCAAACTACGACTATGACAAATACTTTAACAAGCTCCTTTAAATAGTACCTTCCCTTCTGCTGCGGTTCCTTGTCCATGGAGATCATGGAGAGTTCCTTGGCAGACACTTTTCTGAATCGACTCTCCTCCATTGCTGACTGATCGGTCTTACACACAGAAATAAACTACCGATTTGTTGGTGGATACTACTGCTGGACGGTAGTTTTGCTCTAGATATTATTCATGTAAACGGAGGTGGAATTCATTCTCTATATGTTGAGCGTGAAACCTATTCAAAAGCATTTCTACTGACCAGAAAACGACGAAACACCACACAAATGAGAACGAGAGAGCGTAGGACGATTGAGGGAAGGATCGTACTCGGCATTTCAGTTCAGTTAACATGCATAATACTGCCATCCATCGGTGGTATCCACCAGCAGATCGGTCGTATTTTTTCTGTGTGTATTGATTCACCTGTGCATCGCCGGGTCATCTTTGTAGAAGATGAAGAACAGCCCGAAGACAACGGCGGTGATTGTCGCCTGTGCATGAAACATTAATTCAGGAAACGTTCGATTTTGTTAAATTGGCGAAAAACTCTATTTATGCGCGTACATTACAGTATTTATCCGTATCAGAGCATGCGGATTGGGAATCAAGGGTAGTCTTCCTTTAGTCATGAACATTCTGTCACAATTCTTCTCTGCAGTGAGTCCTCCCAAGAAAGTTGACCGGGTATGATCAATGCACTTTACTTCCGATATAGACGCCCTAGATATATAGTAGATATATATTCTGGATGGACCTGTAAATAGAAGACGCCCCTCCATCCAACTGAAGTCATGCAGAAGGCAGCGGACACGGGCATTGTGAAGATGGGAGAGAGCTGCAATGGAGGTTAGATGATACGAAAACCTTGACGTCATGCGGAATCCGCATTGCGGATGATAGATTCAGTCTCCTAGGCGATATAACTCATGCTTGAAATATATCCAGAATCAAGAAAGCAGAGAAATGACTACATCGTATGAATATCAACTATATAAATGCAGTTCAGTTAGGCTGCACCATATGCGGATAATTTTATTTCATTTGCACCTGGCAACGCCTTCTTCATTATCAGAAAACGTTTGATCACCTATATGTGTAAAGCGTGAAGCGTAACGGCATGCTATATTTTCGGATTTCTACTATCAACCCCCGAAAGTCTCCGAGATGGTGCGTCTCTGTGTCGAAATTCGGAATTTCAGAGTCGAATTTGTACCTGCCAATGCGTCGAGAGCACGGAAATGTACGTGCTGAACTCCCTGAGCGGCGACCACGCTTCGCACACTGCACCCGCGCCCGACATTGTGAAGGCCATACCGAAGCCCTAAAGATATGGTGTCGTAAATGGGACTGTATTGACAGCCTGTCAAAATTTGCATCATTTCTATGTCTGTGTCTATGATCGCCCGGTCGTGTTTTCGGCTCGAATCCACCACTAGTCATGGCGGCTGTCAATATAGACCCATTTACGACACCCTACCTAAAGACTCATCACCAGGTGGGACAAAGCTCTGCACAGTGAAAGACGACGGCTAGGAATGCAATTAGACGGCTAGAAATGAACGGCTGTCAATAACTGCCCAGCTTTCCCATCCTCATCTTCACTCGTGCATTATAGATAGACAGCTAAAGAATTTTTTTAATTTAAAATAAAAATATGAATTGAAAAATAAATAATTCCCAATCAATGCATAGGTGTGCTCAATTGTCAGAGGTATTTTCAAAAACATGAGCTTTTGGGGGTCATTGAAAAATACGTTTTGCACGTGTACTTTAGTCACCTGGAATACGCGGACCGCAAAAACAACAGCGTATACGTCCGTCCACACGGCCAACGGGAACAGCGCGGTCGAAAGCGCGGATGTGACGCCGAAGATCATGAACAGGGTCCTGAACGGAAGTCCAGATTACTGTAAGTTGAATTCACCCAAACTTCGTGCCCAATCTCTGTATGATAAACGTTATCGGAATCGAGCCGAAGAGCGTTCCAATCGCCGTAGCGGAAAACAGGAGATTTCGCATGTTCATGTTTTGCAGCCAGTGCTGCTCGGTCGCAGATTCTGCAGCCGCTGCATGGGTCGGGATGATCCCTGGAACCCAAGTGAAAGAGACGAGCCTGATGTTCCGTTGAGGACGTCTGGGGCTCGAAGATGGTCGGGGATGACGTCATCCATGCAAATGACTGTGAAGTTGAGTATGATCGGGTTTGCTATGCAGAATGTGATGCAGGCAGTGGATATGGCTAGGATGACGAATCGTGTTGAGTGAAAGAAGACCTGCAGAGGCTGTATTTCTTCTGAACCTTATTCAAACAATCGGCGTTCAAACAATTTCCCAACGAATCAACGACTTTTTTGGAAATGTTTGCAGAACTTTTTCGTGCTGTATGCTTCTTTCTGCACCAACTGAACAAATCCCTAACAGAAAAAGTAATTGTGAAATTTCGGGGTATAATTTGGAAAGGAAAAAAACGGACGGTGGTTTTGGACCAGATGAAATTTCCGAAATGTGGTTTAAACGCTGCTTTAGGAGTGTTCTTAGAGCGCACTACTCATAACGTTCATATTTTCACGTAATGAAATCATTCGAGTACCGGCAGTCCTTTCTCTGCCTTCACGGGCACTTTTGCTGCTCCCATTGTCTCCGATCCCTCCTCACACGGCTGTAAATTTCGTATCTTGAAATTGCTCCACTAGAAGCGTCAATGATAGTGAAGAAAGGTCCGACTAGAGATGGCAGCAGTAGGAATTCATTATAGAGTGTCGCTAATGGGACATTATTGAAACCCCCTAATGCAGATAGTTCTCTGTAATGCAGAGCGGTGAAAGGAAGAAAGAGACATACTGCATTTGTCCACGCCATCCGAGTCAGCGCTGTGCATTTTGCGTTTCTGATGATTATCCGAATGTTTCAGTGGTTTTTTTTCGGAAAATTCTTTTTCAGCAAATTTTCCGCACTGCTCTGATCCGGGTGCTATCATAAAAGTTTTAATAAAAATAACCCGTAAATCCCAAGCTCACAATCAGTTTCATTTACTGTCTCAGCTTATCGTTAGATCAGGTATCTGTACTAGATATGCTCTTACTTCAGAGTTTAGAGTGAATCGCACGATAGGATCGAGAGAGCACTGCTCGTCCTTCGGCTGTTTATCCTCGAAGTGTATACACTGGCCAGCGGGAAGCAGGGATTCTGAATGTACATGATGGTGTCTGTCTCTTCATGATCATATTCGTAAGCATTTTGAAATCATTTTAGGAAAATATATGTTGTCTTTGACGAGCAAAAGAACTATACAATTGATACATAATTGTGTCATATTCATGAAAAGTTAGGTTTTTCACTGTTACTTGCTTGCCTTTCTTTTCTTTTCTCACCTCTCTCGCCAGATGTTCCAAAGTCCGGCGGCCGCGGCTCTGAAGCAAAACGGCTAAGAATTACACTTCAGGAAAAGAATAGAGATATCTACGTGATAATACCAAAGAATGGCTATTTAGAGGAGACCTTGATGTACTCTGTCATCATACTTCAGATAAGGAAAATATTAAAAACGACGAGAAGAACTTCACTCCTACATAATCCATTCGAAAAAGCAATAATTTACATTACTATGAGCACTTTTGGTTCGGAAACTCAGCAACTAAACGGGAGCAAACGGCCAAAATCACGTTCACACCTGGCTGTGTGGCTCCCTTTAACGGGTTGGAAACCGTTGCATGATGACTTTCCCGTTCCTCCATTTGCATTTTGGAAATCCGCTCAGAGCAGCGTGGGCTTGTTCTTTGGCGCGAAACAGCGACTTCTCCGTTCTCCTAGATACCATTATTCTCCGGCGCGCTGTTGTCTCACCCCCTGATATAAATACAAGCACGATGCGGAGAAGAATGACGACAAATTTTCAATGAATTCACACGGTTACAATGAAACGGGACACATTTCGCTTCAAAGTGGGCGAGAGGCAATGGCGCAAGCGAGAGTCACAGAGAATACTGGCAACATGTTCGGGATCTTTGGCAAGAGAGTCTACCGGCCACTGGGGCAGAGGCAGAGAGGGGAGCAGTGCAGTTGGCTAAAGGGACTCTCCACCCTCCCTAATCTCTTCTGCCCTAGCTCCTATGCACGCTAGAGAAGGAGAAGCTATGAAGAGGAAAAGAGGCTGCAGCCTAGGGACGAATTATGCGCCGTTTTCATCTGTGCTCGCTGGTGGGTTAATCTCTCTCACTCATCATAGACGACCGGTCGGAGAAGAGCACAGACGAAAGTGAGTCCAAAAGTCGTTCCCCACTGCTGCCCAGGAGGAGGGGTTGGGTAAAGACGCCTTCTTTCCCCTGTCTGGGTCTCCATTGAGCGGTGTTTTACTCTCTTTGATAAGCGAGCGTTCGGGAGCGGTGTGTATTTTGCCAGCGTAAAGAGAAACGAGAGTAATGGCACGTGGGAATTTACGTTAGCAGTTGTGCCGTGAATGGATCAGGGTTTCTAAATCGGGACTAGAGTGCATTCGTCTGTTGTCTGAGTCCCGAGGAGCGGTTGTCTCATTCATGCAACAGACAACCGCTTCTCGTGAATCCGACAACAGACGAATGCACTCTACTCCCGATTTAGAAACCCTAGAATGAATTGTGCATTTTTGCTCCGACCTATTTCGCAGGGTTTCTAAATCGGTAGTAAGGTGCATTTCTCATTCGTCGAATTTTCGAGTAGCGGTTGTTTTTCACATGTGATGGACAACAGCCCTGAGCCGATTGGGCGAATAAGAAATGTATTTTACTATCGATTTTGAAGCCTTACTATTTCCGTCGGGATGCATAATGAGAATCTGGTTGATGATGGAGTGGGACACACAGAAAAAAAACTTCTAAGAAAAACTGTCGAAATTGCAGTTTCAAACAGCCGCTAGTTTCTCTGAAACTGGTGACAGTTTCAAACGGCAAATCGATACGGATTTCTTCCTGTGTATATTAGACTTGGAGTGTGAATTCCAAAGTGAGAATCTTCCTCTCTGCTCTCTCATTCGCTCCGTCGGCTGTCTCTGGAGCATTGTAGACATAATTGCGCAATAGGGAACAAGGAAAGATGGAATGCACTTTGGAATTATACCCTAGCATCATCCACATCGTATTATGCATCCCATTCTGCATTCGGATATCACAGTTGAAACCGCTAGATGGCATAGAAACGAGGTATCAAAAATGATAAATTTTGTTTTTCATTCTTCTCCGCCGGACTGTTGTCTCATTCCCTCACAGGCAGCTGCGTGGCGGAGGAGAAAGACGATAAATTTACCGTTTTTAAACCACTTGATAGAAACGTTGTCCACAAGCCTTACTCTGCATTTCCATGGTGATTCTCCGAGGTAATTGTATTAGATATTTTCAAATAGATCATCACTTTGGCTTCGCTAAAACAAAGTTTGTATTTTAGCTCATTTTTTCAAAGTAATTTATGTCTTAAGATAAATAATGCCACCGTTTCACAAATTCCACAAACGCCTGAATATCATACTGATATAAAAAAATTATTTTAAAAAGAAAGAAAACGAAAATTCAGGCGCAAATGAGCAAACAAAATGGTCAAGCAGCGACTCAGTCAGATCGAATTGGACATTTTGATGATCTCAATAATGCTTTTGTGTTCATGTCTTTTCGCTCTACTACCTACTCGCTAGTCTTGAATCCCAAAGTTCATTCCGTCTCCCTGTGCTCTCATTCGCCTGGTCGTCGCTTGAGCATAAACACGACCGCACGATAGAGAGCACAGGAATATGGAATGGGTTTTGGGGATTCACTCTGCCAACACTGCTAAATACTCGCACGGTAGAGTGTTGGATTCTTGATCCAGAAGTTGCGCAATCTACGAAGTCTACGAAATGCTCCAATGTAGTGTGGGGGGTAGGGAGTACGTTATTGACAGCAGTTCATTTAATTCGTCTAAGTTCATTCAGAGCGGTCGTCTCTGCGAAGTGAGATATGACCGCTCTGAGTGAACTTAGACGAACAGAAATGAACAACGGCTGTCAATAACGTACTCCCTACCCCCACACTACTCCAATGGTCCCCCACCCCTTGTAGAGACACAGGAGTACATCCAAACGATGCTCTAGGAGATCTTTGGCTCAATTGGGGACGCTTTCTATATGGCATGTACTAACCCAAGCACTTTATACATGTTGTTTTCACCCTACTTTCACCCTCACTCCATTTCGTAAGCGGCGAATGAGAGATAAACATTGTATTGTATTGTACAAGCACGGCCAAGCTCCAGTCAGTTTATTTCATGTGCAAGGCGGGAGCTATATCATCTTCTCCTCACGATCCAGGCTCTGAATCACTCGTCCGCTCTAGCAGTGTGATCTTGGGCGGACTCTTCCTCCTGAGTGGGATCATCAGTCGCACGGGCCTGCAAATGAGCTTAACGTGCGTGCATAAGGGTTGTTTGACTACTTTATGCGTCATTTTCCATAGACTTTATAAATATCTTCAAATACAACACCCAAAAGGTAGTCTATACGTCCATGTGCATCTACCTTTGTGAATCATAAAAGAAAGAAATTGCAACAATCACATCTCTCATGAGTTGGTCGCGGGCGTCTGCCCTTCTGATGTTCGTCTCGAATACAAGATTTCGATACTTGTAATGCTAAAACACAATTTTGAGTGGAGTGTCGCAAATGTGTTAAATTATTGACAGCCGTTCATTTCGGTTTGTTCAACCTCATTCCTTAGCATTCCTCTCTACATTGCGACGACCACCGCGATGTAGATAAGTTAGACAGACGGCTAGAAAGGAATTACTGTCAATAATTTCCCATTTGCGATACCCTAACTTATAAATGGATCCTAAAGTTATCGAAGCAGACTAGTGCTCGCGCGATGAGCGCAACTTGCTGTGACACCAGTTCAAGCCTCCATGTTCGTAGGTGAAATTCATCTTACGGCCTGGTCCTTTTCATTATTCTCGCGTTGAAGTTTGGTATTTTCGCGTTGAAGATTCGCGAATCGCTCGTCGAGTGTCTTCTCTCCAGGCTTGTTCGCCTTCGCCTCAGCAGCCGGGACGGGAGACGCCGCGACACTCGCACGGGCCTTCTGCAAATTCAATGTGGGCATCGGAAAGCAAGCAATCGTCGGTGTTTTCATTTCTCTAGCTAACTCGGAGCTGTTGCCTCTCTTCTCTCAGTTCTAATAACTCCAAAAGAATTAGGCGAATGAGAAATGCACTTCTGATTGCTTTCAGCATCCTAAATCAGGGTGAATGGAGACGGCAATATTCTCGGTTGAAAAAATAAAGCGCCATCGACGCGCCATAGTAGAGAAATGGACAGGTTCTCGTTCATCGTTCATCATTTCTCGTTCGAGAAATGGAACAATTTCGCTCTTACATTGGGATCGATCCACTCGGGAGCGTGGGTGGAGACCTCAGCGTAGGAGTCGTGACGGCAGCAAGGCTTCTTCATCCTGTCCCAGCAGCCGCAGAGCCAGCAGATGACAGCCTGCATTTTGCACTTTTTCTTATTATAGTAAAGTATCATCTGATATGGAAAAAAGACTATATACTTTTATCTTTCGATCGCGCATGCATATTGTTTCAGGGCAAGCAAGCAATCGATCGTTCAATATTATTTAAAGGAGCCACAAAGGGAGATGGTTTTGCATGCACTCTACGGGATTTTTCTCTCCATTCCCCAAAGTGCATGCAAAACAATCTCCCTTTGTGGCTTCTTTAAAGGAGATATTATGCATCCCAACTGAACTGTTACTCTAGTCTATATATATCTCACAGTTGAAACATATTCCGCTACGACGAAATAGCACGCAAAAATGAGAAACCAGGGTGGCATCCACGTGTGAGACGCGTACTAGGAATAACAGTGCATATTGGATGCATATTATTTACCGGAGATACTCCCTGTTCGTTTCGCAAAATCTTAGCTTGGATTGAAGCGACAAATGCCAAACGTCTTTCTGTAGATTTTTGTTGTGCCTTGCTCATGCAAGTGGATGAATCGCTGTGACGTCATCGCTTACAGTGACAAGGAGAGCGATGACAGTGATGGCCGCGATGCTGCCACCGATGATAAGACCGTAGCCGTCCTTGTCAACTTGCAGATCCGAGGCCGATGAAACTTCTGCAATATTCACGTAAACCAACTTGATGTGCCGAGTATGAAGCCTCTCTCAATTTCACCAAAAGCTCCCACTCTCTTTCGAGCCTTTTCTGACCATTAGCCTTTTTGAATACGTTTCACGTTCAACATATGGGGCCGAATTTCAATTAAATTTTTATAACCTTTTTTTTGAAAAACTCAGCGATTGTATCTCAGAACTTCAGGTAATAATAGGATTTTCTGCTACTGTCATAAAATGGATTTACCAGAGTTCGATTGAGTGGTCGCCTCCGTCTTCTCTTCCTCTGGAGCCTTCGTAGTCGTGCGGCTGCAATTCCACTTATTTTGTATCGGCGTCGTTGACCGCGACGCGTCATGCCACGCGTTGCGGTTGTGGAGACATTGATTGAAAATACTGACATGATGGCGCATCGCAGGTGGAAGTCGTCAGCTACCGCAATCGGGTTGGCAGATTCGTCCTGAATTTTACATATTTTTATAGTAGATTTTATTGTTTTTTTTAAAAGATAACAACAAAAATGCACCAAAGCAGTCCACTTCTTCGCGGTTTCGCACTTCATAGAGACCGAGTGCCACTTGTCTTTGGATTCCAGCCTACAATTACATTGTTTTGGTAAAGTCCAATATTAGAAAAAATACTCTTCGAATTTAGGTCGTATACTCTTCGAATCGTATACTATTCGAGTTTATGCACTTACTGCAGAATTGCTCCATTAGCACTGTCGCACTTGAATTCCATGCTGGGCTTCTCGACCAGAATCAGGTTGTCCTCAAATAATATCATTTGCATCGTCTTGTTCTCTGTTTTCTGTACAAAAGATCATGTAGCTCTAAAATTGGGCAGCCATTATTAGAGTCAGGACATGCTTGCGACTGCTATCAATCGTTATGTACAATTGTCTACTTCCCGTGCCACAGTCCATTATCTTACCCTGGACAGACACGTGACTGTGGAATCACCGTCGCACGTGTCGTCGAAATTGCCAACGGGGCAGGCGCCACCTAAAAAATTCAATATTTTTCAAAATTAAGTAATTTTTTGTAAGCATTCAACATCGCTTCTGCAGCGAATATGGTATTAATTTTTCTAACAGCATGGAGAATGCACATATACACATAGGTACACAAGGTCTGCCAATCGATTTTCAGAATGGGTTCCACCTTGTTGAGAATGCACACTTTTGTATGATGGTCATTCTCCGACAAGAACAGTTTTCAGTAATGTTCCCGAGTTAATTAGAGGGTAAATGCCAATGATTGTTGGCGTAAGGCGAAAACTTGCCCATGTTGTCCAAGGTTGAAATGATCGCTGGTTCAGTGATTGTTTCAGAACTTCCATTGCCATCAGTCAGCTTCAGATGATCGCCCTTGTCGAAGAAGTTGCTCTGTAAAAGATGAAGATGTCTCGATGCAAACCTACTGATCATTGGTGGCAAAATTATATATATATAACATAAAAAATAAGTCTGCAAACCTGAAGCACATCCATGCAGTAAGCAAGCGAATCGTTGAAAATCGACTTGACGACTGAAATTTTTACCGTTTTGTGGCAAATATAATATATCTTCACATTGCCATCAACAACGCTATATTCGAGGATGGAAGCGTATTTGAATGTCACAGTACATAACGCAGAAGATGCTATATTATGCTTCCAACCGCGCCGTATTCAAGAGTGGACGTCAGATAAACGACGTAATACCGTGCAAAATGAGCGTGACAGTCATTCAAAATAGTAACGATCGTACTGGGTGTAACAGTTCTCCTAGGAAGCATAATAACTACTATTTACTTGTAACGCCAGCAGTTGGTGCTTCGTCCTTTCGGCACGGCACATCCATTCGAAGCGAATTCACTATGGACAATTCGGAAGAGTTCAATTCGCTAGTCCAGAATTCCACTTGGTAAAACTTCGAATGATGAGGCCTGAAATGCATAAATTTAAATAATTGCTTGGGAAGATTATGAATGGTTTACTCTATTATTATTCCTGTAATCTGAACTGAAAGGCAAGCTTCATTTGACTACTTCAGTAAGACTCATTATCCTATGCAAAAGCACGAGTGGCGACTGTCTAACCGAAGAAATAGCACGCAAATGAGAGAGTGCGTAGGAGGACGAAAAGTCGCCATGTGTACCAGCTAATTCAGTTCCGTTTACATGAATAATATGATACTTCGTGAAGCACTTTCCGAATTGGAATCCATTTCCTATACTATTTTCAAAGTGTTTGGCGGCTACAGTAACCCATTCGCACTCTGTCACCGAAAGTGAGCTGCCAAAATCGTCCCGAATGATCACCTTGCAACAAAGCCTTTGGGACAAACGCTCTCTGCATTGTGCGCGAACGTCGGGTACAGCTTATTGATATTTGTCTTGGACTTTTGACAGCTATCGTGGAGGAGGCACAACTGAAACAAACGTATTATGTTCGTGTAAACCGACTTGAGTACGGATCCACTCTCAATTTCGTCCTACGCGCTCTCTCTCTCTCATTTGTGTGCTATTTCGTCGTTTTCTGACATGAAGTCATCATTTTTATTAGGTTTCACGCTCAACAAGTGCTATGCAAAACAATTGACAAAGTGCACGTTTTAGGCAGTATCATTTTCATATCCAACGCGCGATCCCCACTCACTCTCATTTCGTTCATTTGCGATGGGTGGTCGGCGCACAATGTGATCGAATCAATTTTGCCGTTTTTGACTCGAATTAGCTACATATTAGGAGCCACTCTCACTCTTAGTTGCACAATCGACAATGCAGCCCTTTGTGACACCTTTGTCACTTGTCATTTGTCAACTGTCAACTGTCAACTGTCATTTGTCATTTGACATCACCTTTGTGACAGAACATCCCTCCGGGTTGAAGAATGCATCGGCGACGGTGTACAGCACCCAGAAGTTGAATAGAGCCTTCCAGTGAAACCACATCTCTGAACGGATTACGGTAGTCATGGATATGGTATCGATGCTATTCGCTACACTGAGAAAAAATATCCTTAATATAAAGGATATCGTATACTGGTTACCGTCATCCCAGAAACTTTATCCTTTATAGTAAGAATATTCGTTATGCTTAACAGTGTAAGAATGTTGAATATTCTTATTCTGACTTTTCTGCTCGCTACCCGGGTTTCTGGATTCTTACCTACTTCTTTCATTACATTAGACTAAATATTGTACATTAGATAAAGCGCATATGTTAAGAAAAACCAAGAAATGCTTT
>JACMIF010003499.1:0-13774 GCA_014805445.1 Diplogasteroides magnus
CCCCTACACCTCGACACCCCCCCCCCCCCCCCACCGCCCTCCCCCCGACCCCGCCCCCCCCCCCGCCCCCGCCCGTCATATTTTTTCGACAAAGTGTACTCACTAATAGTGAGTCAACTTTTTGTACGACTCATTCAAAAAATGCACTCACTATTAGCGAGTCCACTGTTCGTCGAAAAAATAAAACAAACCCTTTTATTATATATAAGGCATGTTCAATAAATATTGAAAATACCGTTCTTTTGGCAGCCATGGTAGGCGGTCAATTGAGAGAGAGTGCACATGCTCTGATAACTAGGGTGTGGAAAGGAAGCAGAAGGTCATTTTTCTGTCATCTAAGTCCATCGGAGCGGTTGTCCATCGCATGACAGAGACAACAGCTCCGAGGGAATTAGACGACAGAAAAATGCCCCTCTGCTTCCTTTCCACACCCTGCTGATAACTCATGTTGAGTTAGAGGGTGAGGGTGTCCATTATCTGTATGTTGATCGTCCTTTCTCAGGTTGTATTTCATTTGGTTGTCATAATAAGAGTGGTCAGTTGGTATGCCTCGAGGGAAGGTGTGTGGTATTACACAAGACTTACGAACAAAAAGAGGCGCTAATCTGTGAAAGATGGGGGGAGTGATTAATAGAATGGGAAGGGAAAGAAGACTTCACTCAGAGACATTTACCCTATGACATTACGGAGAGTCAACTTTAGAGGTTAAGCATGTACACTCATTCTTTTTTGCGTTGATGGAAAGGTGAAGAATGAGAATGGAGAAACAGTTCATTCAGTCGATGGTGAATGAAATCACAGAAGAAATGTTTGGTGATTAGAAGAAAAACAATAAATTATGTTGACAAATTATTACCCTTCAAATAAGAAAGTAACCAAGATAATACACTCGGAACGAAAAGTATGGTAGGAAGATGATTGCATATATTGAATAGAGATGCTCTGTTAGCTGTTAATGCAGTTATACTTTGCATAAATATGTATGTGCATAGCTCTGTACAGTAATGTATGAATGTGAGCAAAAGGCACTGAAAGATGAGAAAGAGTAAAGGAATGAGGTGAGAGGATGATATGTTGAGAAGAGTTGAACTCATGGAATGCATTGCTTGACTAGTCAATGATTGTACTACTAAATGAATGAATGACTAAGGAGGAGTGAGAAAGTAAGGGTAATGATTGGTAGTATATGGGGTCTGTTGGAAGATCTTGTCATATGATAAATGAGTGGTATCTGTCTTAAGTGGGGCCCATGCGGCAGTCATTCCATTTGGTGGGGCAATTGCAATAGAAGCCAGTTCACTGGAGATATCTTCATCTTTTGTACCTCCTCTTTTCTTATTCTTTGAGATTGTCTTTCTATTCCTTGACTGAATGTTATCCTTCTTCATAGTGATAGGACGTGCGACCTGAAATGGACAGTCCAATTAGAGTATACGCAATAAGGTCTCGATGGGCGGCATACTCTTTTCATATCTAATGACTGACATTATGCAGTTTGTAGTAGAGTCCACATGCATTGCATACAGGTTCTCCTGTTCCATTCCGTCTCCATAGAGTAGTATTCGTTGTTTTACAGTTAACACATACAATACCAGTCCTCTTCTGAGTATTCTGCAATGTTTCCTCTCTCATTTCTGTCATGTCCACCCTCTTTCCCTATTCGATCGGAGATACCAATCGGCCTTTTCGCTTCCTATTTCTGATACATAAATCAAGGCGCTTGTATTTGATGGAATGAACATGCACCTACAGTACATAGAATGACAGAGAAGTTACCACTGTCACTTTCCCTTCTTGGCCTATGGCGCAATGTCTATGATGGGATCTGTTGATGAATTGGGGTTCCCTTGATGGATAGAGAGGGGGGAGTGTCCCTCTCATTCTCTTCCCTTTACCTACTGTAACTCATACCTGTCTCTTCTTTGGCCTTTCCAATGGTCTGTTTTGTCCATTCATTTTATGATATAGTCCACATGCATTGCATAGATACTGTCCATTAGCATCCCTCCTCCACAATGGAGTATTGGTTGCTGCACAGTTGGCACATTCCCTTCCTGAATGATTTGAGTGAAAGGGGAATAGAGGGAGGGGAATACCTCGAGTGTTGGTGTTACTACATGTTGAACGGGATGAAGAGGAATTGCCTGTGGAAGTACAACCAATGGAAGATGATGACTGTTGAGGACGAGACTGAATGAGATATGAATAGAGAAAAGGAAGACAAGATAGACCTGAGATGATATGGGAAGGGAATAAGAAGAGTATTCAGCAGGTGCAGTTGTATATGTGTACGAGGGGAAAAAGGCCGATGGTTGTTGTTGGCCTGAACGAATCAATGCATCTTATTTCAACTATTGTCCTGGTCTATATATCACAATTAAAACATTTTCGGAATCAAGGGCTGAAATAACACGCAAATATGAGATTAAAAAAGAGAAACGAGCGCACTAGGTATATCCGTTGTGTTAGGATGCATTATATGATGTAGTAGTGTGCATATGAATGACTAACCATCAAATACAGGAAGAAGAGTAGTTGCATGAGAGAATGAAGTTGCACTTGGATCAGTTGGAGTAAATGATGGAGTTGCAGTAGGATATGAAGTGAATGCTCCATTGAGAAAGATGCCAGAATAGTATTGGGGTGTTCCTTGTGTGGCCGAGGCTGAAAAGGATTATAATGCCCAAACGAGAAAGAGGGAGAGTTAAGCCATTGACTGAAACAATGACAACTTACTGTATGGATCGGGCATTTTGGTTGAAGGAGCATAGAAGATTTGAGGAGGGGCATAATTGAGAGAAGAAGACTTAGATGGAGAGAATATCTAAAGAAAGAGATGAATTGGCACCAAGAAGGAAATGAAAGGAAATGAGTTGAGATGATGGACTAAGATTGATTATAAAGAGATTACTGTAGTACAAACATTGTCATCTGTTGTTGTTGGAGGAGTATCATGAATAGTTGTCCCTTGTACACTCCCTTCTCCATTTGATATACCGTTGTACAGTGTCTCTCCCATTATATGAAGAGGATACTTGAAGTCCCCTTGTGTAAGATCGCTCGTGCCAGCCATCTACAAAGAGATAGAAGAGTCGTTGAAAAGATAAGCACAGATTATGTGGTTGATAGATAAGATGAAGGGGAGATAGGGCGGCAAAGAGGAAGGGAACGATGGTAGAGTAAAGGGAAAGAAGAGGCGGAGTTTAGATGCAAGATGAACGAATGAGAAGAAGGGGAGGAGTTGAGGGGGGAAGTAGAGGGTAGAGTAGTGATGATAGAGTCATGGAATACAACAATTATGCATATCAGAAGGAAGACAATCAAGAAGATAAGAATGGAGAAGAATGTCTAAATGATTTGATTCATGTAGACTGAGGGTCGATAGTGTGAAATGGGATGAATGAATGAGTATGGATGACTGAACAGATGTCTGTATGGGGAAAGACTAAAAGGGGAATGGGTTCTTGAAGTGAATGAAGGGAGTCTTGAAGGGAGTCCTTCTTGACTGAAGGGAGTCAAGTCTTTAATGAAGAAGGGAATACGGTCAATCTCATCTGATGAAAGTGTGATAAGCTCTCCCTTGGGCATTCAAGTCACTCAAATGTCTTCTCTCGTCTTCTTCTTCCCTTCTTCTCCTTTATTCTCTAATTACCGTAATCGTAAATAGAGTTTGCCTATCGTGATTTTCCGTGTGAGACCCATTATAATGTGTGAAGAAAGCAGAGTGGTGAAGCCGTGAAAGAAGTGTTAAATGACTGGCGGTTCCGTTTGAAAGGATAAGAGTTTGAGAAATGAGAGGGGGGGTCAGTTGCCTGGGAGTCTTGATGCATTCCCTCAAAGTGATTCTACTGTAATAGACTTGGAAGTGTTTGGTCCCCCTTCCATTTCATCCTTCCTTTTGACCGATCTGTCACTGTTGAAATCTCGGCAGAGGACCATGGGGGCATTAGTATGCGAATGGATGTCATTGTCTCTTCTCTCTCTCTCTCTCTCTCTCAGCTTCTGCTCTCTTCAATCCCTTGACATTTATCATCATTCAATTGGTTATGGTCACACCCGGGTGGAGGGATGAAAGGGACAAGTCAGCCCCCTTCTAACATTCAAACAGTGAGGAATACGGTATGTGAGAGTGAGAATGGAAAGACACGACAGGTAGAATAGGGGGAACCGACATGGAGAGATAACAATCTACACAACGGATTGAGAGTGAGAAGTGGCCTGTTTTAAAGGGAATGGAGAGGAGAAATGAATGAGGGAGAGGGGGAACATTCTCTCTCTTCACTCAACAGACAATATGAATCAGATGCTCTTTACCCATTGACTCTTAGCAACAAGACACATTCATTGCTATCTTTCATTCCAAATGACTCTTGTGTAAGAGGACAGTTATTGTTGTCTTGTTGCAGTCTCGATATCTCAAACGATAGTCATAAATCTAGGAGTGAGTGGGTGAAGAGTCAAGGTCTTATATGAGGGAAGAGTACTCTTGGGTAAGGAGGAACACTCGAATACCCACTGGGGATACAGGTGGTAGACTCCCTATGACTCTCGTTTCATGTACTGAAAGGGGTGCCCACAAGGAGTCAAATGGCAGGACTGCAATATAACACATCAGGATATGTGACGACCGCCTTATGATGGCGCTTGTCACATTGATAGAAAGGAGGTTGAAGGCGGGGGATGAAGACATTTCCCATCTTAGCCTTTGCTGCTACCGCAGTGATATTATCAGAGGGGGTTGTTGTAGATTGTGTGAAGGAAAGAAGACAAGAAGATGATGTGACCACAGGGAACATTCCATCACTCCCACCACACACACTCCCAGTACAATTATGGCATTTACATACCTATTATGGCATCAGCTTTTTTACCATCTACAGGGAGAGGGAATACTATATGCGCTTAAAGGGGAGGGTGTACTGTATCTATGTGATTAGAGGGACTGGAATACTGTATGTGATTGTTGGTGGGCGGGTAATCACCTTTGACTGATATGTGATGTGCGGCAAAGGAAATGTAATGAGAGAGTGAGGATACTGTAAAAGGAGGGGGATGATGTAAAGGGAATGCCGCGTAATCATATTGGTGCATCGTTCAGTCACACAGTTTGTGATATCCGCCTCGACCTCCAATTAGTTGTCAATGACTTGAGAAGGGTTAATCATCTATTGCGATACATACTCCAATTCCTTCTCTTTTCCCCTTTGATCAATGACGCAATTTGGACTGACAAACAATCTTTATTGCTCATTTCACTCATTTATGCACAGAATATGTCAAGATTGCAATCACACAGTATAACTTAACTAGTTGAAACCCGTTGATAGAAGTCACAAACAATCTACACACGAAATGTTCAATATCACCTTATTTGAATGAGAACTCGCATTAGGAACGGAAAAGACATTAAGCAATCTGTCAATTGTGCTTTGTTTGAACGACTGGCGTCATTGTGGTTCGAAGTGACCGCCAAACATCTACTTTTCGTTTGCGCCACTGTCGTTCGCTTCATTATAGAGGTAGACTTTCAAGTGCGTAATAGAATTATTCCAGGGAATGCGTGTTATATTCGAAGCTAAACTTTGAAAAAATGAATGTGCAAATTCTAAAAAGATTAGAATTAAGCCTCGAGACTCTGTTCATTCGAAAGAGCGAATAGACTTTCCCCGAATATAGTTATAATAGAGTGAATCCCGAAGTTCATTTCGTCTCTCCGTACTAGGGTTGGAAGTTTGTATCGGTTCGATCTCGGTTATGTTTCATCTGATATATCTGGAAACTTATGCTCTCGTGAAACATACCCCATCTCGCATACTAAGTGTCAACCCTGCGCTCTCATTTACTCGGTCATCTCTGGCGCATGTACATGACCGCGCGATAAAGATCACAGAGAAAGTGAATGTATTTTGGGATTCACTCTGCCAACATAGATTAATATGTTATGCGTATAGGTGTCTCTAGAATTAAGCGAACGGGAGCAGAGTAAAGGAAAAGCATATTATGCTTTTGTCTCTAGTTGGAAATTTTGAATGAAAAGAAAGAGCCTATGCTATCATATCAGTGCAGTTTAGAATATCTCATTGCATTATTATCATTTGTGGATGTACTTGTTGCATTCAATTGTGTATTCTGCCATTCTGTCGCTCCCACTGATCCCAATCCACGAATTTCAACCTCAAATGTCTTTACATATGAGTATTGAGAGACTCTTTCATTACCTCATCTCCGAGGTCATTTCCATATCCTGGATTCTCAAATGCGACTGTTGGATCATTGTGAGGTACTCTTCTGTTTCTGTAATGGTGGGAGATCAAAGTTGAGAATGGACGAAAGAGAAGTCAATCTAATTCTGAACATTTGCGCCATAACAATGAAATGTGCAGATATGCCATCATTTCACGACTCATGTATCCATTTGACCATTATGGCGTTGATGTCTTGTACTCGAATGATTACCTCATGAGTATAGGAGGAATGAATGAAGATCCTCTTCGAGAATACAATACAAATGCTGCCACAATGAATATGAGTAGAAGAGCGAATAGGAATATAGGCCAGAATGATGATGAGGATGGTTGGACAGATTGTCTTTTGTCAATTTGAAGGAATGAAAGAGGAGAATGACCATATGCATTGGCTGCAATTACAGCAATGTCAAATACATCTTCTCCTGGCAATTCAAGTTGCATCCACGAATTGAGGGTCTTGACAAGCTGAATACAATCAATCGATACTCACATACAATGAATACCTTGTAGTCCTCATTGTCATCCTTGTATCGTTTGTAATATATAGCATAATAGACATTGGAATCAGAAGCAGTCGATGTATTCCATGTTATGTTCACTTTGTTATCTTTTGTTATCTCATATTGAATTGAACGAGGAGTCGAAGGGGCAGATTCGTGTCCACGAATGAAACAGGCTGAAGACAATTGAATAGGAAAAGGTGATGAGGAAGGATCTTACACATGATTGTGACTGCATATTGTGAACAGTCAAGATCAGGAGAGAATGAATCACCAGAACAAAGGGGAACACAACGAGAAGAGACCTGGAAAGGGAATGAGAGAATGTTGATTGAGTGTCATTCACTTACTCCTTTACTACTACAACAATCACCATGATCTCGATTGTCAACTGCACATTTGAGAAGAGCAGTCGAATACTGGGAACAGTTTGTATGAGATTTGATCTGAATACGAATGAAGTAGATTGAATTGAATAGAGTGTGTTAACCTCTCCAATAGTACATGCATCAAGACATTCGCCCTGTACTCCTTCCTTTTCACAACAATCCAATACAAGACGAGGACTAACTGGTAGAAGACCCTAATACACAATCATTCATTCACTTATATCACTTCACTTACAGTAGACACAATGAGTTCGGCCTTTGCAGTATTCTCGATTCCATCCCTTTCTGCCACACAATTGTACCATCCAGCCCTTCCAGTTACATTATGAACAATGAGTGTATGAGCATACTTATTGCGACCTCTTGTTCTCACTCTTACTTCACCCTCTACTCTCTTTCCCTTAACATTCTATATCCTTTTAGTGTTTCATTCAATCATTAACCTGATACTCGAAATGTACATCAGGTACAGGGAATCCTTCGACAATACAAGTCAATTCAGATGAAAGATCATCAAATTGACGAACTTTTTCTCTTTCCATTGATACAGAAGGACCAACTGAATGGAATCTTTCAAATATTCATTTCTATTGTTACTCACACTTAATAAGTAAATGTTTGAGTGCCACATTCTGTCTTCCATCAGGTGATGTAACAGAACATGTCATTGTGTCCATTTTATCATTTGCCTCTTCTTCAAAACTAACAAATGATTCTCCTGGCTCATTGGCATGCTTAATATCCCTTCTCAAACTATCCTCCTTTCCGTACTCACAATTTCATCTCCAATTGTCAGATCGATGTTCAATTTCCCGTCGCTGAGTTCAGACGAATCGACGGAACAGTTTATTTTCAATTTCTCATGCATGGAATATACTCCATTCGACCTCTCTGGTTCAATTACAATCTCCGGTTCAGGTAATTCAAATGAATCTAGAATGATGAATACTGTAATAAGAGTGTATATGCCTTACCTGGTTCAGCAATGAGAGTGATAACACTACTCGATCGACTACTTGGTCCATTGTCACCCTCTGATACTGTGACATATATTGAATAGAGTGCATCAGTTCTCAGTTCTCCCATAACAGCCCATGTTGTATTAGTCCTTATCTAAATAGATTCTTCTCTCTTCTCATTCCATTCTTTCCCTTACAGTCTGCCATTGTCCTTGTATTTCAGCATCCACAAAGTATAGAGTGTAAATGATTGGAGGATGAACATCTTCTCCATTTCTTCTCAATTTCACTTCATCCCATGTCACATTCACTGATGATCCCTTATTCCATGCAATTGATAGTCCTCTTGGTTGTTTTGGTCGATCTCCTTCATCATCTGAATGACTTCTTCCCTTCTCTTCCTATTCTACAGTATACCTTTGAGTGGAAGAGTAGAGAATGTGATATTGAATGAAGGAGGGGATGACCCGGCTACATTGAATGCAATCACTCTTGCAGTGTATTCAGTGGCAGCATTGAGTGTATCATAGTGAATGGATGTTGTTGTTGTGTTTGTTCTGTTGACTGTCGTTGATGCCATGAACAACTAAAGACAAAGTTAGTATGATTAGTCATCTCGTTCATACTTGTATCTCGTATGTATCAACACTTGGGGAATGATCCCATTTCAATGTCACAGAATTGGCATCCAATTGTCCAATCTGAATGAATATTCTCACTAATGTTTCCTTTTGACTTCCAAACCCTCAGATTCCTGGGTGAAATAGGGAGTAGAGAATGATGTTGAGAAAAACAACGAGCAAGTTTAGTGGAGGAATTGACACAACTCTCAGGAACCTGAAACCAGAAAGAATAGAAGAAGAAGAAAGAGTAGAGTACTTCGAATGGATGTCTACATGCAGATAGACATTCATGTGATACTTCTTCCTCTTCACAACAACGAGAATGATCATGACCATCAGAAGCACATCTGTTAAAGAAGAAGGAAAGAAGGAGAGGGATTGAGAGGGAGACACTTACCTGACCCATGAATTGATATGAGGAGAACAAGATGAAGGGAATGATGTTGCATTGTGATTACAATGAATGAGACAGTCTTGTGACATTTCCATCTTCTTACAACAAGAATCGAAAGAGAATGGAGAAGTTGCTGAATGAGAAGATAATAAAGAGAATGGCAATGAAGGACTGACGTTTGGGACAACAAAAGGCTTCATCTTCATTGTCTGTTCCTATACAAGTATAACCAACTGAAATGACAACTATGTGAGAATGAAAAGGGAAAGATTCACCTGGACAAGAACGGGATACATCTCCACATAGGAATGGTTTGCCATTGTTCATATATAAAGGATCTCCTTCAGTACAAACTCTTTGTATATGAGGACGGGTTTGGAAGAGTACGGTAGTCGATGGAAGTGATACTCCCTATACAGTATCCATCCATTCTATCGCTAACTGTCTCAACTCACTTTCTCTGAATGTGACTGTATAGACACAGCATATGAACTATCAGGATCCAAATCATTCTCTGAATGAGGAGACACTGCATTCATCACCTTAATGTATCCTACAGTATTCCTCATGCAATCATTCATCTCACTTTTCGTATTTGTGCTCCATGTTCATTCTTTCTTATGAATAGTGTGTATGATTGTACAAGATGAGCATTTGCCATTGGTTCATCCCAAATAATCTCTGCTGATCTTTCTGTTGTTGCTCTCACAGTTACATTGACGGGAGGGGAAGGATGGGTTTCTTAAATGATCACTAACTGTTGCCTCTTCATTCTCCTTACCGTATCCCTCACGTAGACATTGATAGATTGCAGCCAGATCGAGATTGAGACAAAGGACGGAATGGATACCAAGAGTATCAGAAGCACCACTACAGATATTGAGACAGTCATCTTGTACTCCCTTCCTCTTACAACATTCTGTATGGTTACGACCATCGGCAATACATGGAGACACCTGAAGAGGGAGAGGGATGACAAGGAAAGGAAAGAAAGATGTTGCACCTTTGGCCATTCATTCCTACATGTTGTTGCAATTGAGATAACAGAGAATGTAGAGGGATCTGTATCCACTTGACACATCTTAGATGAACAATACGATGTAACTCCATTCTCAGTACAACATTCTAAGATTGACTTATATGATTCCATTCAATACAAACTCACTCATTGCATCAGGAATCGATGTATTTGATGTTATTGCATGTACATTAGTAGAAGTTATCGATCGAACAGAAGGTACAGAAGTACCGTATCCATTTCTTGCAGTCACATACACTATATATCGAGCAGCCGATCGAAGATCTTTCACTGTTGCACATTCTTGTGTTGTATTGATCTAAGACGAGGATTAATGGAATTTCTTTTGTCCCTTACCGATGAGAATGTGAATTCTCTGACGGCAGAACTGTTTGTTGTATCATCTCGAGTAACGAATACCCATGTCTGTCTTTTTCTTCTTTCTCCAGTAGATGAACTATCTTCGCTTTCTTCTCTTTCGAACATTCTTATCCCTTAAAGGAACTGCCCCATGAACTTTTTCGAGTAGAAAAAGAAGTGTAGTTAGACTTTTTGGCTTTCTTTTGTTTCGATTGCGTTATATGTAGCACTATTGATTTCATAGACGATTTTTGAAAACGGTTCAGTGAGGACGCTTGCTTCTCGAAATATTGTATTGTATCAATTACAGTACCTGTTGACTGAAGGAATTCTTCTTGTGTAACTTCCCTTGTACTTCTTTTATCAACACTCGGGTTTTGTACATAATCTGTGTCTTCTCCCATTTCCCCATAGTCTCCTGATAACATTGGAATTCCTGAATGAGTATTGAGATCTCTTTCTGAGGGACAAACTGACCATCTTCTCCACCAATAAATGGGATTGATGGGATTTGTTTGTAGTAGACAGTGTAATCAATCACTGGATAATCAAGATTGCTCTTCTGTGGCATCGGTGGTTTCCAGCACACCTCAAAGGGGAAATTTGACCTTGCGTTTTGAAATTCGATGATTAAATCCAGAATTTTTAGAGCTTTACATACTACAAGTCATTTTGAAGTCCGATTAAAAATGTCCTAGTTATAAAATATGATGATTTAATCTTAAATTGTCCAATTCCAAAAGATAAGTGCTGATTTGAGAGGTAATTATCGAGAGAGACCTGTAATTTATCCCATTCCACAGCATTGACAACAACATCTTGAGGAGGATCAGGAAAAGGAACTGAAAGGGAATGACAATACTCTTTTCTTCTTCCTTTCTCCTCTCTCTTCTTTTGATCTTCGCCTCTCAATGATTCATGTTCTCTTATTCTCAATACCAAAAAAGAAGCGAAGAGCCTTTATCGAAAGAGAGAGGAGAATTTTAAGTACATCAATTGAGGATAACTTTGAAGAAATATAAGGAACACCGGAATGTGTAAATAAAATCACTGAGTGATAGGGTTAATTTGGCAAGGCGCAGTGGAATGAGTCATGGTGTTTGCCCGTTAAGAATAGAAGAGAACAGAACACATTACTTGCAGAAGAAGTGAGTGAATGAAGAATTGGCACATATAAGGGAAAGGAATACTATCTAGGAGGGTCATTCAATTGTACATGTGACATACGGTACGCTCTGTTGTAGCAGTCGAATATCTCTGGTAGATAGTATAGACATAGTCGATGAGAACGTCGAAGCATCTGATGAATGTATAATAGTTGGAAAGAGAAGGGGGAAATGAACCTGGAAGTCAGCTGAACATAGATCATAACAGAATGAAGGGACCAATTGAGTCTTGCAACAATGGACATGTGAACGTGTTCCTCCTTCTGTGGCACATGATAGGAAACTCTTGTAGTCATCCGTTTTACAACTATTCATACACTTCTTGTACACATTGATAGAAGATAA
The DNA here is from genome assembly GCA_014805445.1 of Diplogasteroides magnus. Classification (NCBI taxonomy): domain Eukaryota; kingdom Metazoa; phylum Nematoda; class Chromadorea; order Rhabditida; family Diplogasteroididae; genus Diplogasteroides; species Diplogasteroides magnus. The sequence continues at coordinate 12,003 of JACMIF010003499.1, forward strand.
GACCACCTTGTCGGGTCGAAGTTGTGTTTTGCCATGTCACTTGGTTTACACATCGCTTTACAAAGGGGTGATATTCCCTTCTCCTCACAACATTGTGAATGATCATATGAAATATTCTCGTGAAATCCTCCTCTCAGTCCGGATTCTTAAGTTAAGTCTTTCAAATGTTGAGATTATCTCGAATAACCCAGTACTTCCACTTGGAATTCGAGTAATTCACTTTGATTTCCCAATTGACATCGATATCGACCGGCATCCTGCAATGTGTACATTGTAGATTGGAGATGTTTTGATTTGTACCTCGAAAGTGAGATTTCTGAGTACGAGTGAATAATGTTCATTGTTGCATGGACAACAGACATTATCTATACAAGAAGTACCAGATGGACAAAGAGAAGAATCCACATCAGAACACTTTCCAGTACATTCTAAACACAAATATTGATAATGTGATCATATCGGAAACTTGTCACAAGAAAGTAGTTGATTATTGTATCAAATGAATTGACTCACCCTTTGAATGATCTACTTCGATCTTATGTTCCAAAATGAATGAATCTTCCTTGAATGATGAAGTTTTGTTGAATTGTGTTCCATTGAAAATAGGTAAATCATCCTTGAACCAATTGACCTCAAAATAGAATTTCTGGAATTGACTTTGTAAGCAATACGTTATGCAATTCCCGATGTTCGTTTAGTTTTTTGTTTTTGTTGCATTTCTCGCTCGGTCCAAACAGCGGAAAATATTCGATACCATAGAAGGGGAAGGTAATGCTACCGGGTTAGCAAAGAGAGGGAGAGAATCAATGTGACCCCCGTTATTGTGCTCACTCTCTCATACAGTTGCTATCTGGTTCTCACCGAGTTGAACATCCTTGGCCATTGACATTCGATCATTTATACAACAGAAAAGAGGTCGAAATGACTTACATTTGATGCACAAGTGTTGAGTACACACTTTAATTGGACTGCGAACCCTTGAATGCCAGTTACATAGCCTGGATATAAGTGGAATGGAAGGGGGAAGGAGAAAGAACTGAGTGATACCTTGAGAATTAGTTGTAAGATGAATATCATTATGAATTGGTTCAGATACGGAGTTAGATGAAGAAATAAGGGCGAGAATGAACAAGAGGGGGGAGATCCCCCACTTATCAATCATTCCTTATACTCCTAAATGAAATTTATACTTTTAAAATATACATAGAAATAGGAAAGATACTGAGGAGTGTTGAGTAGTGCTAAGGACTAAGAGGGAGGGCGAGAGAAGAGAAAGACATGAGGGAAGAGACGAGATGGTGAGTAGCCAAGAGGGAAAAGAGAGGAAAGACAAGAAAGCAGTCCAAGGTCGGATTGGGTATAGACATGAACACTAAACATAGAATGAGGACTGATTGGGAATGAGTGAGGGAAAGAGTCTCCTCCGTTTCTAAGGTAACTGTCTCTATGCTGAGTGAGAAATGAATGTCATGGTAGTATTGTGCAGAAGTTGACAGTTGAAGTATTATCGAATGAAATGAAAGAAGATAGAGAAGTTGTAGAATGGAAGAAGAGATAACTCTCAACAATGGAGAAACATGTTGGGAAGTTTTATTGCATTATTTATCAATTAGTCACAGTAACATCTTGAGTGGGGTTCATGAGCCATTCTAGCCTCCCTAGTCTCTTCCGCGCGGTTGTCTATGAAGTCAAGAGACTACAGATCGGGGGAGAATGGGGAGGGTATAATAGCTCTTGGGGGCCCCCCCCCCACCCACAGAAAGAAAAAAGAT
>JACMIF010003500.1:0-14451 GCA_014805445.1 Diplogasteroides magnus
ATTCAATCGTGTAATATGTGCAGAAACAAAGAAATGTGCTAAGAGTGTACGTTATTGATATATATGCCAATATTGCGATTCACAATTTGCGAAACGCGATTGTCCTCAATTGACTCATTTTCAGAGCCGCCATCACAAGTTTTCTTACGAAATGAAACGAAGAGACAATGAGACAGAGATGTAAATAGATGCAAAATCGCATACAATTTTTTCCTTAGTTAGCAAGACTTGATAAGCAAACATGGCTTGAGATCTTTCATGACAGAGGAACCAAAGACGACTCAGTATGTCGTATTGCCAGTGGTGTCTATGGCCTCACTTCCTACCACGTCCATGACCTCTCTCCACATTGATCCAGTTCATAAACCATTTCAATTTCGGTCTCTTTACTGCACACTTTCTTTGAAATGCCTCGCCCTTGATGAGGAATGCACACTCACAAGAATGTCGTTCCAAGCGCGTATAATTAGTGGCCACATCTGCCTATTTCACCCTTTTCCCCAACAATCCATTCCCCATTTAATCTATGGATGCTCTTTGTTAGGGATCGACTATTGAAACATTTGTATTTTCTCTGTCTATGATCCCATGAGAGCTGTTGTCTATCATTCGTCAGATACTATTCACCAATGCGATCAGGCAGAAAAATGCCTCTTCTTGTGTTGATTCTATTCACTGTTCTCCTCCGTCTTGCATCCATTTTCCTACTGAACAGTTATGATTAGCGTTTGAAGCAGCAATGAGCACAATTTTCACAGATCCAACCAATTTTCTTGTCTCCAATCAACGATTCCAAATATTTCCATCATTGGCATTAGTTCAAACAGTCTCAACGTCGTTCGCCTGTGCAGTCACAGTGACGCCATCAATGAGTAGACAGTATCTAATCTCCAGGTAAAAACAATTATGATGAATGTTCTTCAGCACCATGGGCACTTGCATTTCCCGCAACGAGAAGGCATCCAAGAGGGTCTTCCTGAGGAAGAATCGATGGACAAAGTCAACTTTATCCATCGAGACGATGCAGTAGGAGCACAGCCAGTCATCGAACACTGTACTATTTGCTGTTTTTGGTATTTTGTCATCAGTCAAAATATTGATCTACTGGTCAATCAGAAAAAGCTTATTACTAGACAAAAAGGCGCTGATACATTTGTCATGCCGAAAATTAATTTTTATTGAGTGGCATTTTACAGCTTTTCTGAGCTTATAGTTACAACCAGTGTAGATTCTTCCCACACGAGAATTGAGAGAGTGAAAATGATAAATATTGTTGGACGATGGATGCCCTTACAGGATAGAGAATATGTCGAGATACCTCGGTTGGAGTTCAAGGAAGGAGGAAAGAGGATGAAAGTGGATGAAGAACACAGAGAGTTGTCTACTCAATGTTATGAGAAGAAGACGAATAAAGATGAGATGATGGAGAAATGAGAGAATGAGACTTTTGTGTCGAATGTATAGTAGTTACTGGTAATTGTCAATCCTTTCATACATAATATTCTACAATATTCCTACTCCGTCGCTCATGAATTAACTAATAATTCTGCTTCGTGATTTGCATATTCAGCCTATGTTTGTCTATTTGTTCATCAAAATATTTGATTATGATTCTGGTCACCTTTTCAATTCATTGTTAAAGAAGTCGACCGGAGAGAAATGAGGGAGCTAGGATGAATGAATAGACGGAGAGTATTCATTCATCCACTGCCGGTCAGAAGGGAAGTGAGCGTGCAAGAATGAGAAATACGTCTAACCATGCACTCTCTCATTATGCAATTCTCTCGTTAATTATGCCTAGCTATCAACTCGAAGTCGAGAAACTAACAAAATTTGATATATTAGGTTAGCCGCACAATTAGGGTGTCGCATTCAGTCACTTTTCCCCCGTGCGAGACCGGCGCGGTCTAGAATGAGTCTCGCGAGACCGCTGTACGTAATGTAAATGAAGCGAGACTCCCGGTCTCGCAGTGGTCTCGCATTCGCTGCTGTAGTGGCGAGGAACCGGTCTCCGCATAGTTTCAGTCTCGCATTGGTCTCGCATCCATGCGAGACTCTCGCACTGCCATCGTTCATTTCATTCGGTCTCGCGAGACCGCGCAGTCTCATTCATTTTCATGCGAGACTCCCGGTCTCGGTCTCGTCTGCGACACCCTACGTACAATGTTTGAATCATGGATACTGTTCATTGGTCAAATATGCAGAGAATTGCGCTTTTAGAATATTTAAATAAGTCATGGCAAGGCCACAATGTTAACCCAAAATGTTGACACATTCAACCCTGCATAAGTTGTCGAAGGCTTCATATGAACCCTACATCATGCATCATGCTCATTCTTGCACGCTCACTTCCCTTCTGACCGGCTGTGTTCATCCGAGAGGGATTGAAAGAGGGAAAGAAATGTATTACACGCAGAGTATTGATTCCTCCGAGAGGAATCTCCCCGGACGGCTCCTTTAAAGGATTCCCACTAACTATCATTGTGCAAATTAACTTGAAGATGCAATAAGAGGAGTCTAATAATGAGGGTGAAAGACATGAGCGCGATAGACATTTGTGCCATAATGGTGAAATAGACAGATGCGCAATCGGTGTTGCCACCATCATGGCGCAAGGGTCCATTTCCCGGCAATGAAGCATAACTGAAAATTCTGGTCAGGATACGAAAGCAGAAACATGATTCTATCAAAGCATGAGTTGAAAATATAAAAAAGATCGTCCTCATAGGACCGGAAATGTTCAGAATTATCTAGCTATTGTCTTAAAGCTCACACTTCTGAGGGGGGGGGGTGGTGTCAGACGGTGAGAGAGTACATGTAAAGGAGAGAGGGTGAAATGACGAGGGCGATTGGTGAGAGAGTGCTTAGCTAAGGGACCCCTGCAGACGACAAAAGGAAGAAGGGAGAGAAGGGAATGAAGAAGGAAAGAGGCGATGGTTCACATCTTTCCCGAGCTCAATTCATTTCCTATTAGAACACTAATTTGTCCGCAGTTTATTATGCATCCCAACAGAACTGTTATAGACTTCTCATACGTTCATATAGTTTTTTGCCCGTCTGTCTCCTCCTTTTTCGTCGTTTCTCTGACCACCCCTCTTATCTCTGGTTCTTTTTCAACTGTGATTCAACGCTGAGAATAATATTTTAGTTGTGCTGCATAAAAACTGTGGTAGTGTTCTTTCCCTGTGTGCATTCTGTCTGTTATTGTCGCAATGTGTTCGTTTGTCGAATAAACAGTCAGAATGTGATCATGTCAGGGAGGATACAACGGGAAGGAATTGCACCCAAGTAGTCACATTCAATCTGCTCCTGTTCGTTCTGCATTTAAAATAATTTATTAGTTTTTGCGTGCGCAAAGTGCCTCTTGGACAGAATCACGATTTCTTTTTAATTGTATTCTTTTCATACAGTTTCTCAAGCTACTTACTTGTTGTCAATAATTTGCCAAGTCATATGGACTATTCTTTTCAACCATTTATGCAGCATTTTGTTGAGTGACCACGAGGCCGCAGGAAAGAAAGAGAGAAGAGAGAGTCTGTCTGTGTATTTGTGCCATTTGTAGTGTACACGACACAATTCGATCCCTCCGCCATAAAAAATGGCACATAAATTGAATTCTCGCCTCACCGATTTCGGTTGATCTTTCTAAATCCGTTGCATAGTGCATTTCTCATTCGCCTAGGTATTCTCCGTGGAGCGACTACGAGAGATAGAGAACCGCCCCTCGGATATTAGACGAATGAGAAATACAATTTAGAAAACCCTAATGTCCTCCACCATCACATTCTTCGTCAATGGTGCAGAAGTGACAGTGAAAGACGCCGATCCTGAATTGACCCTCGCTTCGTTCCTCAGAGAGAAATGTAAGTACACGTGTCACAGTCCATTCTCACCGCTTGGCAGTGAACTTGACTGGAACAAAACTTGCATGTGAAGAAGGAGCCTGTGGAGCATGTACAGTGGCAATTGGAAGGTGGAATTACGAGAAGAAAAGGGCTGAGTGAGTGAAACAGCTTAAACTTCTTACTATTCATGTAAACAAAGTTTGTTATCCGAATGTTAGCACAGCATTTGACAGCTGACTGTCTTTCTCTTCCCTCTCTCATTTGCGTACTATGTCATCGTTTTTCTGACCGACAATCGTTATTTCATATGTTATTCAACAACAAAATAAACGGACTGGCTATCGCATTAATCTAAAGATGAATAATAACATCCCTTTACAGTTTCGTCTCTGCAAATGCATGCATCACTCCATTGTATCTCGTTGATGGATGTCTTGTCTTGACTGTGGAAGGAATCGGTGCCATTCCGCCTTCTCACAATTGAAATTGTCCTAACTGTTGAGGTTCGTCAACTTCTCGTCTTCATGCAGTCCAGGAAAGAATCTCCAGTGGTCATGGTACTCAGTGTGGATTTTGTTCTCCTGGATTTGTCATGTCAGCATACGCCCTGCTCAGGTAACAAATCCTCATCAGAACGTGCACTTGTCAGCGTTTCTTTCAGAAATCATCCTGAACCGACGCTCGACCAGATAAGAACTGCTCTAGTGGGAAATCTATGTAGGTGCACTGGATATCGGCCGATTATTGAGGCTATCGCTTCTTTCGGGAGTCAGTTCTGTGGTGGCGTTTATGAAGGAGAAGGGACATTACAGAGACAGAGAATAGTGGATGTTGTATGGGAGGAAAGGGAAGATGTCCATGCAAAGAGGACAAGGAGAATTTCATTAGCAATGCAATCAAAGGATCTTCTGAAACAAAATGTGGACTGGTCAACTTCGAATCATTTGCGCCTTATGATCCCACACAGGAAATTTTGTTTCCACACAAACTCATAGTGAGTTAAGTCGAAAATATGCGATCAATGAGAATTTTATTCAGCTCGGTTCTCCGACCAAAGAATCACTGGAACTTCATGGAAGCAGAATTCAACTTATCGCTCCAAGTTCTCTCGAGGAACTGTCAATGCATGTGAAACAACGGCAGAAAGTGGATAGAATAGTGACGACTGGAATGATTACACGATTGAGTAAGTGGATGGAAAGAGAGACAAAGACATCAATTGACTCTTTCAGTCCATTCAATGCAACCATCTCCTTCATCCAAGACTGTGTGGATAGCAACATGCAGAATTGAATCTCTTCATAATGTGGAAGTGAACGAGAATGAGATTATAGTTGGATCAGGACTGTCTATCAGGTAGGAGGATATCAACTGCAACAGGATAAGATCCCTTCAGAGGCCTTCTCTCCGCAATCTCAGACAATTGTGAGACAGAAGACTATCGAGTACCCATTGAATCCTTGTACAAGAAATTCTCGAGTGAACAAGTCAAGAATATGGCTGTCAGTGTCCTCCTCAGTCTTGTATTCAACCTTTCTTCAGAGTTGGGCAGGAGCACTGGCCTCAGCTTCTCCCACTTCAGATCTCTGTACCCTCGCTCTCGCTGTTAATTGGAGGTAAGCAGCATCGTAATGTCATTTAATTTTTCATTATTTTTTCAATTAATTCTCATGTATCTACATCCAAAAAATATTTACAGTATGCGAGTCCATTCCTTATTACAGTGTCCGTCTCTTCGATGCACGACAGACAACATACCGTACCCTGAGTGCTGATGAGTTCTTCACGGGACCAAATACATGTTTGAAGTATGATGACATCATCATCAGTCTAATCATTCCAAGACAACCGGTAGATGAAAGCATTGTTCATGCAATACGATTTCTTCGTCAGAATGCTGCACTGTCGACGTTCAAACACGGGAAGCGTTTGGGTGGAGACGATGCTGTGTTGAACAGTGTGTCTCAATACGACAAAGGTAAACTGATCGCAGGAGGAATTGAAATGACATCAACACTTTGTAGACAACAAATCGATTCGAGTCGCAATGGGAGTGTACAAAAAGACCAAATTCATGATGAACACAGCAAATTTCATTCTGAATGAGAAGTGAGACTCTTACGCAGAACAAGAATTGAATGGCATTGCAGAGTAATATCATTGAACGGCCAAGAACTCTTTGAATTGATAGATGATCAACTGAAGTTGGATCTGGAAGAGTTTTCGCAAATGAAAGACTATGAGTACAAGTTGAAGATGGCCAGAGCGGCTGTTGTGCAAGTCGGCAATACAGTTGAATGTCGAACAAATGTTTTTTTCTGTAGGCCATCGACGAACTTCTGAAGCCTAAAGGAACATACGAATCGGGTCTGATATTCGAGGAGGCAGGCTTCGAACCACTTCAATTCTACAAGGTTATGATTACTCATAAGCGATTCTCATGCTGTTTCAGGCGGCTAAAGGTGATATGGATGCTGTAGGTCGTCCTGTGGCTCATTTATCTGGAGATAAACACACGAATGGAGAGGCTCAGTACGTAAATGACATCAGACTTCATGGTAACATCTATGAAGTGAAATGATCATTGAGAAGAGTTGAGATGTCAAACACGTCGGTCTCGTTCTTTCTCGTGTCGCCCATGGGAAGATTCTTTCTATTGATCCTTCTGCTGCTCTTTCAGTCAACGGAGTCATTGATTATGTGGATGTCAGGGTAGGACAAATACCCCCATTCAGAACTGTTATCTAGACTATCTAGGATATTCCCAAGAATGGAACGAACACTCCTGGTTTGCTTCCTGGATTCCCCGTATACGATACAACACCAATCTTCGCAGATGGAGTGGTATGAAGTTCTCATCAATAAAGATGACACTTTTCCCGTTGAAAGGTTGAAATGGTTGGACAAACGATTGGATGTATCATAGCAGAAGATGTGGAGACTGCAAGGAAAGCAGCCAAGTTGGTAGATGTCAAATATGAAGAACTGCCAGCCATTCTGACTATTGAGGTGGAAAGTACTTAATGCTAGAGAATAAACGATTGATTGAGGAAGCAATTGAGAAGAAGTTTTTCCTCAAGGAAGAACCAACTGTTGCAGGGAAGTCAACTGAGGAAATTGAGGCCGAACTAAAGGTAGAGTCTGGATCACTGACACCAATGATATCTTAACTTGAGAAATGCTCAAAGTTTGTTTCTGGAAGAGTGGCGATGGGTGGACAGGAACACTTTTACATGGAGACACAATCATCCATTGTAGTACCCGAAGAAGAAGGAGAATGGTTCGTGTTTCCGGGTGAAAGACAACAGCATCATGCAAATTTGAGAGATAATGGAAAAGGACAATTGAATAGTGAATCGGTAACTCATCCGTGCTTTTCATTATTTTGGCGCAAATGCCCATGACGCTCTCGTTTTTCACTACTCTAATGTCCACACTAACTCTATCTTCTTCTCCACTTTGCAGGACCATCTTCACTTCCACTCAACGTCCTTCTGATGCTCAATACTATTCTGCGACCATTCTCGGTGTTCCTGCTAGTAATGTTGTCGTCAAAGTGAGTGGATGGGTGGAAATCACAAGAGCCATACATGTTTGCGTCATTCTGGTGGGCACTTGAGATGATGGCGCAAGTGTCCATTTCACCGTTACCACGCAAATGTCCATAGCACTCGTGTTTCCACCCGAATGTCTTCCATAAGAATAACGGAACATTGTCATTGTTGTTGAGGTGAAAAGAGTGGGTGGAGGATTCGGTGGTAAACTGAATGGAGATGGATATGCACGACATCCTGCATTGGTGGCTGCGAATAAGATAAAGTAGATGAGTCTTCTATTCTATCACTTCAATTCCCCTTCAGGAAGCCCATATCGTGCATTCTCCATCGATACGATGATGTTTCCATAACAGGAAAGAGACATCCTGTACTGGTTGACTATCGGTAAGATACTTCACGAGGAGACAATTGTCATCATTTGAATCAGAGTTGGATTCGACGAGTCCGGTCGTATTCATGCAGTTCACACAATTGTGTATCAGGATGGAGGATTCTCTACTGATCACACACTCTCGGTGAAAGAATTGGGAAACGATAATAGATTGAAGATTGTAATTTGAGGTTATGTGGTTGATGTCTGTGACTGCTGATTCATACTTCAACATTCCCAACATTCGATGTGAAGGATACAGCATGAAGACGAATATGTGTTCGCATACGGCATTCAGGTTCTGATTAGCCTTGATAGAGTGAATCCCAACGTGCATTCCATCTCTCTGCGCTCTCATTCACCCTCTGGCGAATGGATAGACCGAGCGATGTGAACACAGTGAAAGAGATGGAAGATGTATTTTGGGATTCACTCTTTCATAAATGACCCTAAACTTTTGATCCAACAGAACAGAACACTTAAGTCAGTGTTTTCCAGAGGCTACGGCCGTCCTCAATCGTTCTTTGTAATGGAATCGATAATGAATCATGTTTCTGATGCTACAGGAAAGACTGTTAATGAGGCAAGTTTGTTGAAAACTAAGACAACGATTGGTTAAATTTCAGATAAAAGAAATGAACTTGGCTACCGAAGGACACATCTGTCTAATGGGAATGAAACTGCACAATGATTGTCTCAAGGTTTACCCTATTCAGAAGCAGAAGACAAAACAAAATGAATTGAGGAGTGTTGGAGTGAAGTGAAGGGAATGGTCCAGTTCGAGAAACTGCAGAAGGAATTCGATGAGTTCAACAAGTGAAACATATTTTGAATGGTAGAGAGTTCGTGGTTTGATATTTACAGAACATCGAAACGACTGAAGAGAGGAATTGCCATTAGTGGATCGAGACACGGAATAGTTCAACCGAATGCAATGTCACAGGTGAATACTGAATATGATGTGTGTTGCTCATAGAGGATGTTGAGGGAACAGCCCTTGTTCAATTGCTATTCGATGGAACTGTTCGAATGAATGTGGGTACAGTTGAAATGGGACAAGGAGTTAACACAAAGATATGTCAAGTGGCAGCGAAGGTCCTCAATGTAGGAATGATGATCTGATTGAGAGTAGAATGGGGATCGATTGTAGATTCCACTGGAACGGGTGAAAGTTCTGGAGATGGCGACAGACAAAACAGCAAATACTTTCGAATCAGGAGGAAGTATTGGATCGGATATTTGTGGAACGGCAGTCAAGGTACAATCATCCTCGAATCTTATGAAGCGATCTGATGCAGAAAGCATGTGAACGCCTTCTGAAGGGAGTTCAGCCCCTTCTGGATGAGTTCAACGGAGATTGGAAGAAGGCATTGCATAAGGCATTTGATGAGAGAATACCCACACAGGCTGTAGAACATGTCGCGTATGTGGAAATATTTCACTCACTGACTGAATGGTCATGTTGAGGTTGGATCTGGAGAAGACTTTCAATCCTGAGGCCCCGTACTACACAACTGGAGCAGCTTGTGTAGCAGTTGAAGTGGATTGTCTGACAGGAGAACACAAGGCGAGTCAAATAAAGATTAATCTTGTATGAAGAATGGTTGAAGGTTCTGTCTGTTGACATTGTGATGGATGTGGGTGATTCTCTCAATCCAGCAGTTGATATCGGACAGATCGAGGGAGGATTCATGCAGGGATATGGACTTATGACTTCAGAGGAACTTGAATATGATGAAAAGGGAAAACTATTGACTAATAGTGCCTATACCTACAAGATTCCAACTGTACACATGGTCCCTGAGAAATTCCGAGTGAAACTTATGGAGAATGGAAGGAATTTCGAGGGACAACTGTATCGATCGAAGGTGATGTAGAGGGATGGACTCAATGAAGAAGATGTTCGTTACAGGGAATCGGGGAACCTCCATTGATGCTTGCATGTGCTGTTCACACTGCAATTAGAGAGGCAATCAAGGCATACAGAAGACACGAGGTGGGAAGGAAAGATGATTGAGTAGAAGATGATAATTGATAGGGTGCATTGTCTACTCCAATTCTGGATGCTCCTCTCACGGCAAAGAGAATACTCAATGCATGCAGTGAATTGAAATGAAAGTGACAAGTACTGAAGAAGTCGGGCATGTCCAGACCAACTAAATATTATTCGTATTATGATTTCACTGTAATATTTACCGGTAAAATAAAATGTTAATAGTGTTCCTGCACACTTGAATTTTCGCTTTGAATCTTATGATTGCATTATTCAGTATCATTCATGTACTTGCATGCGATTTCGTTGTTTCCTTGACCACGAGTGGCGATTTAGAATATGTTTCGAACATTCGATATAAAAATAGCGTTGTAATAGCTCAAATGTATTCTACTGTTGCTGTTCAAAAAATTGAAGTTCTCGTCGAATATTTTTAAATATTATTTTTTGCCCTCTCCTTTCCATACTCCTTTATGAAAGTGCATTGGTAACTTAGCAACGTGGCACAAAAACGGGCTCGGGTGGGGAAAGAGTCTCTCGCGTGCTGTTCTTTTAGCTCCTTCTCATACCCTTCCGTTGATGTTGATAGTAACGTCAGATGGCTGCACCCAAGAAGTAGATAGAGGACGTAGATAGCCGTTCTGGATGGCAGAATGATTACTTTATGGGTTATTCTTCATAAAAGGTTTATCTATTATACGAAAATCGTGTTATAGAAACGTATTTCAAAAAAATAATCAAGTTTCCAATCATAATAGTCATTGATTCAGAGTTATTTATCTATTGCACTGGTATCATGGCATGAATATCATGGTTATCTTCGACTCTTGACAGGTTGACTTTCCACCTGACAGTCCGTCATTCACGATTCAAATACTCACATTTCACAGTCATGGTTCACAATCGACCTCCTTTCAAGGTAGAAACTAGGGCCACAGAAAAATACTGTCAATTCCCCTCATTCAGTTTCAAACCGCCAATCATTGACAGTTTATCTGCCACATATGGCAGTTTCAAAATGACGGAGTGGGATTGGCTGCTTGAAACTGCCAAAATTGGCGGCTCTTTTTCTGTGCGCGGAAAGTAGTAAATGAATAGGTACGAAGAGTGAGAGATGAATTGTCCGCGAATGCCCTGAGTCTCTCCCCTCTCTTCAATCCATTCACTATCTCCCTTTGACCTCACTCAATCCCGTCTGCGAGTGAAAACGTGTCCCTTTCAGTGTGCATCCACCGCTGTCAACACAATACTTTTCCCCTTTCGGTTTCAATTTGCCTGTTTTATTTGCCTTGAAAATGTTACAGTTTGAAATATTAAAGTCGGCTCTCTTTACTTTTTGATCTATTGTCCACACATCGTAGAAACAACATATCACATGTTTCAGTCTCTTTTTCTCATTTTGCAGTACGCCCTTGAACTGCATAATTTCTCTCGACAATGTTGTGCATACTTTATCAGGGCCCTAAATCAATGCGCAATGTTTTTCTGGTGACAATTCCACTCTCTTTTCTATTCATTCCTATTCACTACATCAGACTGTTTCCACCTCGTGCAACTGGTTTTCATTGTCGATACCGTGCAAACCAATTCAAGCCGTGTGAAATAGGGTTTTCAATGCTATAAAAAGTGTATTTATGTTATCTTCGCAGAGCCCGTGTCTTTACGCCCGAAAGAAAACCGCTCCGCAGAGATTAGAACAATGAACTTTTAACAGTTTCCATAGTTTGCGCAGGATTGCAATTACACTGGGCCGCTGTGATTGTTTTTCTCCGATATGCAGTATTTGCGTTTGCTTCGCTTTTGGCCATTCTTCCTATCATATTACCAAATGTTAAATTGATTTTCTCATGAGCGGATACTGGTACCTCTGTGGCGTCGGAATACAATAAATTGCTTTTTATTGTGCACCTCTGCAGATTAAGGTCGACTTGCAATGGACGAAATTCAATCGAGAATCGAAGACGTCATGGTACTTGCTGAAAGGATCGAACAGGAACTCAGAGGTGGGAATGAAACAAATGCACACAGAGAAAAATTTGTCATTAATCTGTATATTGAGTACCCACCAGAGGGTTCAAAAACGGTAAATTTGTCGTCATTCTTCTCCGCCGCGCTGTCGTCTATCATGGAGTGAGACGACCGCGCTTCGGAGAAGAATGACGACAAATTTACCGTTTTTGAACCCCTAGTACCCACAGATTGAATACAGACAGACTGTGGCTGCGTGACAGAATGAATCTGCGGGTATTCTGATTACAGATTGGGCGTTCACAATGTGTGGCTGGGTGACAGATTTTTCTCTGTGAGGAAACACCGAAGAACATTCAACTTTTGAAGTCTCGAGTTTGTACAAGATACATGCGCTGCAGCATTCTGCTCGCTTTCGCTCCAAGACACTCGAATGTTTTACGCATCAATTGACTTGATAATCCCAGTATTATTTAAGTAACTGAGTTGAAAGTCAGCCTCTAAATAAGAAGATGATATGCGCTTGAAACATATTCAAAATCACGACCAAAGGTCAGAGAAACGACGAAATAGTACGTATTATTGTGGAAAACGGAATTAGTAAATTACATGTCTTCAATTGATTATCCAAATTTATTAAGGAGTCTTGAAACATATCTGATTATTACTGTGGCCATAAGATTTTATATTTCTGTTGATGCATGTTCAAATGTATCCAAAATGATTTTTTTTAAAATCAATTTTTACTATTCTACATCAAAATAATTTGGAAAATAGCTCAAATTTGCACTTTCACGGAGGAGTTCAGATATGTTTCATGTTTGCAATATATAGAAATATACACTTTGCGATCAGAGTTTGAGACCGCCTAAAAGTCACATGTGTACCAGCTATATTACGTCCGTTTTCCACAATAATAATATGGAGAGTGGTGCAAAGTCGTCAGCCAGATGGAGTGTTCGTACTCGATATATCACCTTGGTTTAAATGAAGAACACGAGCGATACGTTCAGATGACTACTGCGCTTTCTACAATATACACGTTATCTCGCCATTCCTCGATAAATTCGCGCGTTCATATATCTTTCAACCACACCATTTAGGTTCACAATATCAACTTGGTTGGGAAGTCTAATTGTAATTCGTTTACAGAGCATCGATCCCGTGGCCATGCTCCCAATGAAATGATGTTCTTCATGGTGGATATGATGAGGAAGGAACTATCTGATGCAGAAAGAGATCTGGAGATGGAAGAGAGAAGGATATTGGCTGAGATGCAACACGAGAATGCAGCTACAGGAGCGTAGATAGAATCACAACGAATTGTTTCCCATTCCCCAATTATCTATCACCCCACATGCAATAACTACATGTATCATTGAATGGTAACAGAGACGAGAACAAGAATGAGAGAACTGGAAATATAGGTGTGAAAGGTAGAAGGCAAGGGGTTTCGGTTTTCAAAGTTGTTCAGAAGCGTGAGGAATTTACGGGAATCTACTTAGAGAGGAGCTTCAAAATATCAATGTAAAGATATTGAAAGCCTGAGAAAAACCCGCTGTTTCTAATTTTGTATGATCTATTATGTGTAAACTTTATGCTTTCGACCTGCATTAACATATTCCACCTGTATTTTTGTACATTTGATCCCTGAGAAGATTTCATTGGAACCCCACTATTCTTCCTGAAATTCTACAATAATAATCATGTTATTGTGTCGCAAAGGGGACGTTGTTAACAGTCGTTGATTCCTAGCCGTCAAATTTCATTCCTAACTGCAGTCTCTGAGAAGTGGGAGATGACCGGTACGAATGAAGTTAAACGGCTAGGAATAAAAGGCTGTCAATAACGTCCCATTAGCGACACCCTAAATCATATTAATTTACTTTTAACCACTCACAAATCTGTTTGGGTGATGGTCAATGCATCGAGTAATGAGAATTTGATGTATATGGTCAGAAGAAACGACGTCATTGATAAACTGATCGAATGGGGACCAAGTGTCCTTGTTCAGATTATCATTTTCATTGTACGGTCATCTAATGTTCTTCCTTATTCTCTCTTCAATAACAACATGTCCCATTTATTTTGTCAGAGATATCACACATTATTCATGTGATAGCCATGCAAATCAAAGATGATGACACACAGCCTGTCAAACAGTACTATTTAGGAGTTCGTGTTGAGCAATTCATTCTCTTTAACGTCATTTCGAGAGGTCTCTCATTAGAATAATCGATATTCGTCCCGACAGTGGTCCGCGAGGTGGTTATTTTTTTACTTACAACTGTTTTCAAAATAAAAATATTTTGGCCCACGTACGATTGTCGGGAATGATAATAGGCGCCGGTAAAAAATAAATGGGAGACGATTTACACTTTCGAAAGGCTATACTTACATATACATATGTTATTTATATATAACTGTCTTTCAAAATATTCAAATCGCGTCCCATTTATTTTTTACAGACAACTACATATTATCATTCCCGACAATCGTGCGTCGGCTTTTCCCCATATTTTTTTATGTTGAAAACAGTTTTAAGTAAAAAAAACAACTCGCGGACCACTGTCGGGACGAATATCGATTACTCTAACGTGAGATCTCTCGGAATGACGTTAAAGAGAATGAATTGAACAACACAAATCCCTACTGTTTGAAAGGCTGTACATGACATACATTAGTACCTTGACCGTTGTGTGCGTGACTGTGTGATGT
>JACMIF010003502.1:0-14445 GCA_014805445.1 Diplogasteroides magnus
GAATGTATCTGCCGTACGAGCAACGACTGTCCTCCCTCTGTGTATTTTCACTCACACATAGACGAAGAATTGCTGATCTTATAATGTTGTACAAATCAATTCTCGGTTATTTACCCTCCCTTTCCTCCATGTATAATAAGACCCCCACTCTAAGCTACACTCGTGGACACACCCAAAGAATCATTTTGCACAAATCTAGAACCTCTCTTCATCAGAGGTCTTTTCTTTGTAGAGCCATTAGAGATTGGAACGGTCTCCCTTCACACCTGTTAAGTTCCCCCAGCCCCAAATCATTTTCCAATCTTATTAAACATCATATTTTCCCATGCTAATTAATAATCACACCATATTCAATCCCACGCTGGTTATTGAATTGAAAAGATGTGCATCAATTATTGTCTATGGCATCGAAAACGATTATTACCATGCGATAAACATATTATAATATTTCGCGGAATGTAACTAGCTTTGATATATAGCATCAGTGAAACATAACTGATTTCGCATGCAAACTACCTACCCAAGTGCAGATATGCAGAGAAGTTAGAGAGTGGAGAGAGGATTGAGTTCATTGAGACACAAACAGTCAGACACTTTCCCTCACTACATTGAAGTTTGGTTGTGTTCCTATTATGTTCCAGTCACAATTGCAATTGGCCGAATGATGAGGGAACAAAACAGAAACAAAAACAAGGACAAATTAAAAGGACAACGTTTGATCTTACGATTAGGGACAGCTATCGTAGGCATTAGGGCTTCAAAAAGGGTAAATTTATGCATTTAACATAAAATTGCAAAAAGAGGTGCATAAAAATTGCCGGTTTAGAAGCCCTAATATGCACCAGCCACTGTTATCTGTCTTGAATTTTACAATTTAGCTTTCAATCGTTGTTTGAAAAAGATGGGATCACTGTTCACGAGAAGCTGAAAATAGAAAGGTTATTCCATTTAAGTTCGAGTGATATACGTTTCACAAAGGATTTATATTCTCCAAGATAGCAAATAACCATTGACTCTAGCAACGGTTGCTTGATCTAAATAAGTGTAACTCGAAACAGTTAGTGAAACGAGGTACAAAAGGCAAAGTTCTATTAGTATCAAGCGCATGCGTTGAGATTGAGGAGGGGGAATCTGAGTCAGTTCCTGGAAGGGATTCGGGACCGGTGCTGCCTAGTCATTTTCGAAATGGAAACGAGAGAAAGCGAAACGAGGAAATGGAGGCTATAAAAGTGCCCTCTCCTCTCATATAGTGGGAGGATGAGTAGGCAGTGTCCCATATAGTCATTCTTGCCTAACCGCAATCTTCTATTCTCTCGTTCCTATGCGTATCGGACCTCTCTTTGTTCACTCTGAACTGTCTGCACTCTCACTGATATTCACATTCTTCTATCCTTTTCTCGGGGAAATCCAACTGTGAGGATGGATAAAGGAAGAGAGAGTGGATTAGGGTTGACAGTTTGACTTCATTATGGGTTATGTTTCAAGGCTACTATATATGAAGAAATACCCCTCTACGAGACAAAACTAATAAAGTATCCTAAAAACAGCAAATCCTAGAGTGGAGACAGGAAAGGAACTCTTATGTCCGGAGGGTCACATATGCACAAACGACATTTACACAACATTTTATAATGGAATTTTGCAGATTTGTGTATATGTCATTTGTGCAAATGTCGGTTGTACATATGTCTTTTGTCTAAATGTCAAATAATGGGTTATTGTTAGTTGTGCATATGTCACCCTCCCCTTGTGTTCTGACCCCCACAATCCAACCAGTTCCATTACACCCCTTCAGCTGTTGTATTAATCCGTGCGCGAAGAACGACGATTACAGGAACGAAACGAATTGGGACGTACTGGATACTATACAGAAATGTTACCATTCTTGCAAAACGAATCCAAAACCCGGGAGATGAAATATGTTTCACTGAAAGCTTATATACCGCAGACAACGATAATCATCGGTAGTGGACATGAAAAAAAATCAAAAAAATCATCAGTTTGTTTTTGGATCTCTCTCCGCATCTTTTTTTTAAAACTGAGGTTGAGAGACGGGAGGTACCGAATGCTAAACAGAAATGTTATAATTCTTGGCAAAAAAAATCCAAAAACCGGCGGTTGAAATGTGTTTCACTGACTGCTTATTTACAACGGACAACGAAAATCGTCGTTAGTGATGATCCTTTAGATTGGAAAAAAGTATAAAAAGATCAATTCGTTTCCGGATCTCTCCGGCATCTTTTTTAACTGAGAGAAAGTCTGAGCACAGAAATTGTGCCCAGCACTCAGTTGAGGGAAGAGTTCGTTGAATTGATCTATGGCTGATAGGAAGAATTACATTGAATGGCCGGGATTGGTAAGATTTGCCATGGATAGCGATGAGAAACAGACGAATATGATGACGACCAATTCAAAAGGCTGATGTGAGTAAATATCAGGATCCGCGACAAACTTTATCTAATTATCCTAATTCAAATTCGATAACGTCAAATAAAACACGGACAGACTACATAGATAAAATGTTTGACTAAAGCAATATGAGACATCTGTGCAAGAATAATAAAGGCAAGCAGTTTTTGGGTTTTTAATTTTTGTGCGTGACATAGATAAATAAATACTTCCTATGTGAACAACAAATTAAAGATAACAAAAGCTGAAGAATACAAACAAATAGCAAAAATGAGATGACATGAGGTGAATTGCAAGAAATAAGTGAGCGATCGCAACCAATGTTTCCATAACCGGAGAAGGCTCACCGGAGGGCAAAAACGTGAGTTGTAGGCACAATTTGGTGTGAAAACTTTGGCTTTCAAGGAACAGCGAGATCAGGTCATGGAACAATGAATAAGTGACGGAACAATGTCAACTGTAATAGGAACGCAGATTAAATGACGTGAAATGAAAACGAAAACAATACGCGACATTGATAAGAGAATTAACCGTAGATAAGTAGAGGGTAGTAAGTATAAGTAGTAAAATATTGTGATGATACAGAGATTAGAAGGAATCAAAGGAGAAGAATAGGCCCTAATTAGGTTTTAAAACCGGTAGTGAAACGCACTTCTCATTCGTCTAATCCACTCGTCTATCGCGAGTAGGGACAACCGCTCCGCAGTAATTAGGCGAATGAGAAATGCACTTTACAGCCGTTTTCAAAACTCAAAATTTTTCTTCAGTAAGGCTGGAATCGTGTGGGCATATTGAGAATAGGCTGTTGATACATGGTCATGTTAGGGAAAGGGAATATAGGGCCTGGAATGCTCTGTCCGTAGGACTCATTGGGAGAAGACTGGGAATACTGTCCAGGGTAGGCCATTACTCCCTGGTGGTGTGGGTGGCATCCATGTGGGGCCACTCCAAATGCCCTCATGTTCTGGTACTGTGGAGTGAGGACGTGTGGAGGCTGCTTCATTCTGTCCCGCAGACTCTCACAGTAAATGAATGGTTCCCCGAAGGAATCGAGACACGATTTCATAGAGTAGAAGACGTGGGGCACATGGGGATGCAGAGACTTGTGCAGTGGAGTGTTGATGGTCAGAGGACCATTCTGAAAGATCAAAGATCAGATTAAAGATCAAGATTATGAATAATATGATTATTGTAATTCAGATAAAAATGAGAAAAATGACCTCGTTGTGCGCATAGATGTAGTCCTCGAGTATTTCCTTTCTGATCAAGAGTTCTCTAGGCAGCTGAAGATAGTCGTATTTTTAAATAAAAAATTTCTCCTAACTTCCTTGACGAAAGTCCACGTGCAGTCCTTCTTTGACTCCTTGTCATTCTCGATCATTCCACGGTTCTTTCCATTGTTGTAAGACAGACGAATGGTCCGCTTGAGGTTGGCCCACGATATCTGAATTGTTTTGAATGTTAAGAGACCCTAACAGAACCGCAACGCGCAGCTGCACGCGGCGCGGTTTACGACAAATGCACTTACAGCATCGTTTCTGCCTTGGTGCTTGCTCCAAGCGGCGCATAACAGCTTCGGTTTGACGATTCTGTAAAAGATTATCTCATTTGCATAACAAATTATAATGGAGTTCAACGATGGTTGGGTGAAAGTCAATAGCGCCATGGACATTTGCGCCGTTATGGTGAAATGGACCCTTGCGCCCTTAGAATGACCATAATGATGACGCAGCTGTCCATTTCACCACAACGGCGCAAGATCCATGGCGCTATTGTCTTTAGCCCCCACGAAACCCCAATTCTCACCTGAATTGATATCCATTTCCAGTCCACACGACGAGTCCTTTCTTCGCTGGATTCAGAACAATGTTCGCTATGAACTCCCACATCATACAGACAGCACCTTCAATTGACATACTAATTACATTAATGTTAATTAGTGTAATTAATTACATTATTGAATAATATTGTTACAGAAATGACATATAATATCTGATTTCCGCTATGAACTCCCACATCATGCAGACTAAATACACCATCATTTTTTGTTGTCATATTTAGGAACCGAAATCCAAGCAGAAGCGCACATTTCTGTCGTATAATTCACTCGGAGCGGTTGTCTCTCTCCCGCGATGGCCAACCTCTCCGAGTGGATTAGGCGCGCACTTTACTATTATGCAACTGGACTTTTCCTCTAGTCTATTTATCTCATCACAGTTGAAACATATCCCGTAACGACGAAATATCAAGTAAAAATGAGAGACCATGGTGGAATCCAGGTGTGAGGTGCGTACCAGGAATAACAGTTCAAATATGATGCATAATACCAACTACAGAAATGTACTTTACCACCAATTTAGAAACCCTATTAGGGACTGCTCACCGTGAGACTTGTGTGAGGAAGGCGATGAAAGAGGAGTTGCAGATGATGATGGAGATAACAGCTCGAGAATATCGCCATCACTCTCGGACCTGAACGGATATCTTGCGAGTCGTTTAGTGCATTCGCCGTGTCACAACTCTCTGAGGAGGGGTTATCTCCTAATTTTTTTTCCAAGATATAAATGGAAAGGTTTCGATACCTGTAGTCCATGTGAATCATATCATATTGCTGCATGCAGTTCGGCGGGAAGGCAGGAGAGAGAAGGGGAGGGGCATCGCTAAATTATTGTTTTGATTTCTTTCTGCGCGAAAGTCAGAGCGGACATTCGCGCCATAATGGTGAAATGGACAGAAATTAGAACTGCGAGACAAATTTGGAAAAACCTACTTCATTCGCATGTAGTTTGCAGAAGGAGATGCCAGAGGAGAAATGGAGAAGGCTGGACTGCTGAAGGAATCGATCGTTTTGAAGGTTACTGAGTAGGCTGAGGCGTTCGAATATAACATTATTCGGTTATTCATTAGCGGTGGGCCTATTAATTCGGTGGATCGAAGCTTCTACAAGGGAAAGAAGAAGAATGAGTTTGGCTGCCGAACACTATTAGTTTAACTGAGCCGTTCTAAATGTTCTTTGATTCAATGAACTTACTTCAATAAGGCGGGCAGATGAGGACTTGGGTGCATGCGAGGAACTCCATTCGGGCTAGAAGTAGGAAAATCAAGTCTTTTCTCGGAATAAGCGTAGTACCTGTTTTGAGCAATAAGTGTTGGTTTCTGGTGGACCGTTCGTAGTGGTTGAGGAGAAGGATTTCCACTCACTGCTCCTGTGTAGTAGTCATTATGAAGCAATTGTGGCAATGGAAGCTGCTGGGGAAGTGCATAGATTCTGAAATGTAGAGAATGAGGATCGCTTACAACTGCAGGACTATAAATTATTGAAGAAAGACGAGTTTTCTGGTAGGTACACTCCGGGGCGCCGAGTATTGCAAACTGACTTTAGACACGGTAGCTCCTTCAGTTGAGTTTTACTCTCATTTTTGTATCGAAATGGACTAATAGAGAGTGCAGTTTACATTCAGAGCTACGAAGTCACATCTCTATGAAGCCACTACAGCAAATTTTCGTCTTATTAGCGATTAGCAAATTCAAATTCTACCGTGTCTAAAGTCAGTTTGCGATAGAAATCGGCGCTCCGGACTGTACCTTTAAGGACGGAATAGAATGAAGTACCTGTTTTGAGCAATAAGTGTTGGTTTCTGGTGGACCGATCGTTGTGGTTGAGGGGAAGGCATTCCACTCACTGCTCCTGTGTAGTAGTCGTGATGAAGCAATTGTGGCAATGGAAGCTGCTGGGGAAGTGCATAGATTCTGAAATGAAGCATGAGCAATGGAGAGAGCGCAGTCTGAACAAATATCGTTTGAAGTTTACGGTAAAATGTTGAAGAAACACGAGTTTTTTTTATTGAATAGAATGATTTTCGAACCTTGAGGAGCCAGGTTCCAACTTGATTTGCCTGTTCTTTGAAGGAATGAAGAGGCTACAATTGCTTTATTTATATGTATTGCCCTCTTCGTCCAACGTACCCATCAATATTCTCGATGATATCATTTCCCGTGCAACCAGTGATGTCGATATCGTGGAAATCTCCATTTATGACTCTGCAAATGAATCGTTTGACAGTTTTAAAAGTAATTAAATTAGAATATTTTAAAAACAAATAAAAATGTTTACATCGGCTGCAGAACGGGTGGTGGTGCAAGGCAAGGAGAGGCAATGGCTGGAGTGACAGGAGAATTGACCTCCCAGTCTGAATGAGGCCAGGATTAGGGTTGCCAAGTTTCACTGACGCAATATATCAAATCCGTGAAACATAACTGATCTCGAATACAAACTGCCAGCCCTAGTCAGGATTGGCATTGTTCAGACAAGGACAGTGAAAATTATAAGGAAAAACACTCACTGCAGGATAAAGGAGAATCAAAGAACATCTCCTTCTGAGCGATTTCACTTGTAGGAGTCAGGCCTGAAAGAACGTCATCACGGTCTTTTCTAGTCCAGAATTCAATGATTCGAACTGCGCAGATTTGACAGCTTTACTACTTTTTTGGTTTATGTTTCAACACCACTATATATTCCCTCTGTGAAAAATAACCGACCTTCATCCGTTTCCCCTGTACTTCCTACATCATTATCCGTGTCAGTCATCATTATTGCCGATCCGATGACCTCCCCGATTCCCGGACTCTTCGGTTCATCCTTCGCTTGAAACTCCGGCTGCTTGAGTAGGAACAATTGCTCGCTGGGAGAGAAGAGAGGGTCTGCAAAGGACAATCATCAGCAGATATATATAGATAGCAAAAACATGCTCGGTCGGTATGTCGATCACTAGGATGTCGCTATCGGAACTATATTGACAGCCGGTCAAAATTTGCATCATTTCAATGTCTGCGTCTATAGTCGCCCGGTCGTGTTTTCAGCTCGAGTCCACCACTAGTCATGACGGCTGTCAATAAGGTTCCGATAGCGACACCCTATAGATCAGCGACCCTGGAAGCACACCAGAAGTTCCCCACGATAGAGAGCAGAGAGGCGGAAGGTATTTTGGGATGCATACTGCGAAGAGTAAAGCACTCACCATAGGGCAGTTCTCTTCCTTGGGAAATGTAGTTGATCTCGTTGAAGTCTCTTTGCATACTTAGTGCTGTCCATGTGTTTTGGTATGCGGCACTTGGATCTGCAAGGATAAGCGTTGCCCAGAAATATATCACTTCTTCATTTTCGACCTTATTTTTCTATATTCTAGCTTGGAGAATGGGAAATTTCAGCTGCCATAGAATGACCTATATAGTCCATCCGAGTGTCTGTTATTATTGTGGAAAACGAACTTGATATACCGGGTACACACACTCCATCTGGCTGACGACTGTGCACTCTCAAATTTGCGTGCTATTTCGTCGTTTCTCTGACCGTTAGTCATGATTTTGATTAGGTTTCAGGCTCAACATGTAGAGGCAGACTTTCAACTCAGTTTACCACAATAATATGCAGGTTCTCATCTGCCCTTCAAATGTGTCTGGTCCACAATAGCTACATCTTGATTCATGCAGTTAGCGGCCGACATGATTGTCTATTCCTACCGTAACCCTCTCATCTAATCTGTCCACAAGGGTTTGCAGTTTCTTGCGAGATCAGTTATGTTTCACGAAAAGTATATATCCCCTGACCATTTCTGTCCCTCCACAGTGTGTCTGCAGTGACTGGCTCGAGTTCTTTCTTCAGGAACATCGTCGCGATTGGAGGAACAACGGGCAGAATGGCTGAAACGGATACTATGGGTGCTAAATCAGTAAATTTGTAGTCATTCTTCTGAGCCACGCCGTTGTATCATAGACAAACGCGCGGAAGAGGATAAATTTACCGATTTCGAACCCCTGATATGAACATCTTCGTCCTCGCTCTACACAGTTGTTCAAAATTCTTAAACTCAAACAAATATTATCTGGGACTGACAAAAGACCGTTCATCTATATATATAAGGCAACGTAATGTAGTAAAAAAACGAAGTAAACCAAACATACTCTGCTTCTTTTTGGCTGAGGCTTTGGCTGAGGATTTGGCAGCAGGCTTCCTCGGCATATTTGATGCAAGCTGAAATATTTCAACAATATCATCAAATTTTCAAGCTTACAAAAAGTCAATGATTTCCGAGTTTTTTCGCGATAAATTGAGATTAAGCCGCGAACTACCATTCATGCGCATGACGATCATGTCTGCCTATGGAAGCAGTGAGTAGGGATTCTAAATCAATAGGATCTCCTCGGTGCTGTTGCTTCAAAGAGTGATGGACGACCGCTCCGAGCGGATCAGACGAAAGTGAAATGCGCTTTCCTATTGATTTAGAAACCCTAGTATAGAGCACGCCGCTTGGACAACGTTGTGTCTGGGTGAAAGACTTTTGCGCCATGATAGTGAAATGGACCAGCATTTTTACGGCGCAAGCATCCATTTCAGCATTATGGCGCAAAATACCAGGGCGCTCTTGCCTTTCACCCGTTGTATCTACCAACTAAAACAGTAAAAGGCGCTCAAAAACGGGAGTGGGACAAAGGAAGACTGAATTAATACTGGCTAAAGCTGATTTGTGGTCCTTTTTGTAAAGGAATTGGTGTGGCAGAATGTCAATTTGAGGTCACCTCGGGCCTTTTCTGTGAACATCGGTGCATTTAGAGGTTCGGAATGGGCCATTCCTCATGACCTAAAAGAGTCCGCAAGGAACGAGGTAAGATAATTGAGTAGCGTCAAAGAACAACCGAGAATGTTCCGATTCATTTGTGGCACTGTCATTAGATGCAAATGATCGACAACGATATGAAAAAGCGTGTCTATATAAATATATGGAGTCTATAATAGATACGATAAATATCATACCAGGATGTTCTTTCGTGTAGCCACTAGGGCTTCTAAACCGGTAGTAGAGTGCAATCTTCTGTTGCCTGATTCACGAGGAGCTGTTGTCCCACTCATACGATAGACAACGGCTCCTCGTGAATCGGACAACAGACGAATGCACTCTACTACCGTTTTAGAAACCCTAGTAGCCATATCCAGTTCGCTAGCACAACATGAATGAAACTAAACATCATTATAAATTTTTATTCCGTTATCTCGACAAAATTTGAGCAAACGAGTGCTGAAATAAATCGAATCGAGTCCATGAATAGATGATAATACTACAAACATTGCAACTTCAAACATCTCAATTATCTCCTGGACATTTGTAAACTTGGACGTGTGCTCTGCATAATTATGCAAATTTGCATGCAAAACACTTGAGTGACGTGTCTCATTCCTGCCTACCCCTCATTCGATCGTCCCATCCTCCACTTCAACGGTCGCCCCTTCCCCTCTCCTCCATCCTCCACCACAAATGAGCAGGGAGACTGCTGATCAGGACCATCTGGAGTACTCTTCGGTGAGCTCATTTCATCATCTGGGTTACTGTAAGCGTCCTGATATTCAGGGCGGCGAGGAAGAGCCCCTGCACTACGAATGCGACAAGTTCCCATCACTCGCGCCGAATTAGTGAGTGTAAACTACAAACTACGAGAGACCAAAGATCAAAGTTCAGTTGTGGCTGCTTCACTGGCAACTACGGCGTGCTGCGATCCTTCAACAGCAGCCGCTTCTCACAGGTGATTTGTGGTGTTTAGCAAAAGATAGAAAACTGCCGAATGATGAGGCTACGGTGTTTAGCGGCTCATCTTATCGATCGTTTTCGTGAGAGCGGCAAAGAATGCATAGGGGAGGAGATATTTGCATGCCAGAAAGATGACTTATGATAATCTGGCAATTGGGAAACAGCAGAAAGCGACTTACGATGTTTAACCGCCACAGTAATTCCCACTATCGATCGTAGATTCTCGTCGTTCGAGAGAAGAATGGAAACCTGCCACATGACGTGGTCGCCGCCAAGCTGCTCCGACGATCGAAGCCGGAGACGACGAAGGCTTTCGAAGTGAGATCAGAAGATCAAAGATCAAAGATCGAAGACCTTATTTGCAGGATGAACTCTCCTTCTACCGCAGTTGCTCCGGCCGTCCGCACATTCACACTCACGTCCTCACCCTCTTGGACTACAACCGAGGACCTGACTTCATTGTCATTGAGGTGTTCTTTGTCCTTTGATCTTTGATCCTTGATCTTTCTCAGTTGGCCGGACCCAACCTCGACTTGCTCAGGAGCAACGCCTGGACAGCTCCACGCGACTCGCGTTCCAGGCGCTCCAGGCGATTACAGGTTGGCGGCCGCGTCGCGCGCACTGACGCGCTGCGGTCAAGGCGGGTAACTATCGTAAGATTTGCAGCCCTCCATCGTTGCGGCATCCTGCACTGCAACATCCAGCCGACGAACTTCGTGGTGGGACTGGGAGTGCATTCGTGTGTACTGTATGTGGTGAGCATTGACAAACGTCGTCCTCGACCACACCACAAATGTTCACAGATTGGCTTCTCGGCGATGCGCAAGATGGACTCAAAGAGAAAGAGGAGCAGCATCCACTGTCCTCCTCCCGTCTACGCCCCCGTGAGGATGCTCCCCTCCGTCAACGACCACAAGGTATACGGTAGCCGCAACGCGTCGCCTCACGCGTCGCGTATTAAGGAGGTCACTATGCTGGCCGATCTGCAAGGATGGTTTTTCACCGCATTGGATTTCGTCGCGAGACGCCAAATCGATTGGGTTTGTTAGTCAGTCATTGGATGTCTCCATAAATCATTGCACGCGACGCGTTTACCCACGCGCCGCGGTCAGGGCCCCATGCTAAAGAAGTTCCGGATTAGGATCTGAAAGATTGAATCGTTCAGCTCCGCGAGAAGAATTTTTACTCATGGAAGTGCAAGGATCTCGACAAACTCTCACAGCTCAGGAAACAGACAATCAACTGCGATGAGAGTGAGACATACTGTACTTTCTGTCGTTTCCCAATGTACACCAATGTCAGAGATCAAGGGCACAGTGCCAAGATGTCTTGTGCTTATGGGACAGAAGCTGCTGGAGGCCACGAAAGAAGTGAATGAGAAATGTCGACAGAAAGAAATGGGGGTTTCAGGTTGATTTCGAAGACTTTCACGAGTCGTTCCTGGACCAATTCCGACTCTGGTTCATGTCGTCGGACGTCAAAATCGCTGCAACCTACGAATGGGAAAGTGTGAGTGACCGCAACGTGTCTCTTCACGTGTCGCGGTTGTGATGACGAAATTGTTCAGTCTGCATACAACGCGGACATTCGCAAGATTATGATGGGCAAGCACGCCGCACACTACAGTGGTGTGTACTACTCCAAGGACGACCCCATGGAACATAAGGTTTGATCTTTGATCTTTGATTTTGTAGTTTGATCTTTGATCTTCAGAAGCCCGCGCCGAAGACTGCCGGTTTCGAGGGCACAACCGAAGAGGCGGGCAAAGAGGAGGAGAAGGCGAAGGTCAAGGCGGTAAAGACGCAGAGAAAGATCAAGAAGTGGGTTTGATCTGTGATCTTTGTACTCTGATCTTTGACGTTTAGACTGATCGACGCGATGCGCTCGGGACCTGCAGTTGCCCCGTTGGAAGACGAAGAGGCGGATTGACGTTGAAGCCCATCTACACTTGAATAACAATTTCGATTATCGATAAAGCTCTGTTTTGTTTTATCGATCTTTTGGCTCTCATCGTCTCTGCAATCATTTGAGCAGTTTTTCCCTCTTGCAAGACCAAATTGTGTTACATGAGAATGACTATGGATTCTGATTAGGAAGGGTATGGGTAGGAATAGGTAGATACATGAGGAATTCATAGGAATTGTCTGACCGCTCACAGTGAGATAGGGAAGGGAAATGAGAGAGTCATGCAATTCCCATTTCATGCAATAGGTGGGAATTGCCACACTCTCATTCATCATTATCTCGTCTGACAGGATGGGCCAGAGACAATTCCTATCGCGTACACATCAGCTGTGATTGACGCATAAATGATCGTTACGGCTTCCAAATCGGCAGTAAAGCGCATTTCTCATTCGCCTAATCCATTCGGAGCCCGCTCAAATCAGACAAATACCCTTTACTGCTGTTTCAGAAACCCTAGTGATCGGTTCCTGATCTTGAAACGAAGAAGGTATTCCTAGACAGTCGTTTGCGAGACAATTAGTGCACATTCGTCATGTTTCTGCTCTCAGCGGTGCTGTTGTCTCTGAATTTCATAGACAACAACAGCGCTGAGAGTAGTGGCATGACGAATGCACTAAATGCGAAACCCAAGGTATTCCTGGACACAATTGCCGTGATCACTGTCCCTTCGTTGGCATCAAAACACTCCGAAATTATCCCATCACATGCTGATCGTTGCAGGGAGTACAAAGTATGGCCCTTCCCCTGATCAAAGAACCACCAATCTCAGACAGAATGGGAAGGGATAGGGAAGAGGAAGAGAGAGAGTCGATTCCCAGTGATGAATGGCTTTGATGATCAGTCTGAACACTAAATGACGCTTTTCAACCGTTTATTTCACTGGTCTTGCGCCTTTAGTACTCCAGTAGAATGACGCAAGTGTCCCTTACGCACTTTAGGTGCAGTCGTCGCTTCCCCACTAGGTAAAGTGCATTTGGCATTCATTTGATTCCTTCGTAGCAGGTTGTCTCTACGAACGATAGACAACTGCTCCGAGTGCATTAGACGAATGGAAAATGCATTTTACTGTTGTTTTGGAACCCCTAGAGCAGTGGCCGCTTCCCCACAGTGATCTCTGTTTGTTCCCATTGATCGTTCTCTGCACACTATCACAGTCGTTCGTCTCTCTGTCCCCTCTCCCCTTGTCACTATCTCTCGTCCCCTCCATCCCTCCCCTCTCTCATTCTCCCTTCTTCTCTCCTCTTCCTTTCCCCGTCTCACCACGTGCGTTCCCTCTCTCGTTTAAGTGTCTTCTTCAGAGATTTTCTTTCCCCGCTGAGACAGCACTCTGTTCGCTGTTCTAACGACTTGAGTTTACTTTAACAATTACTAAAAAGAGGCACAGATATGTTTCACAATGTTTTCTTATACGCCCGAGCGCTTCATTTAGAATCATGTTCTTTTGTGGAATAAGCTGAAGAAAACTATCGATAACATTGCTTCGCGTCAAGTCAATCAATTTCGTCGTGTCAAAATAATGTCTGTCTGAAATGATAAGGCAATCGGTTGAACGCTGTGTCCTTCATTTTGAGCCTTCGTAATTTCTCCTATTCTTAGAGATTGTTTCTCCTGACAGTCCATTGTCAGTGCAAAACACGACTGTTGATCGCTCTCATTCCTCTGTTGACCACTTCGTCCTGTTCGAAAGTAGCCTGTTCACTTGCCCTCGCGTCACTCCATTCCGCTATGGCACGACTATTTTCTGCTTCGATACCATGGTTGGCAGTTAGTATGCGAGATCAGCTATGTTTCACGAAAGCTATATAACGTTTACACATAGGGGCAGTGAAACATAACTGATTTCGCATGCAAACTGCCAACCGTATTCGAAACGTTAGCGCGAAATTTAAAATCTGAATTTCAAAGGAGCGATGGACCGAATCCTCCGAGGCGTCATCAAGTACAGACAAACAGTGAAGGCTGACCTTCTGCAGCAGTTCGAGCGCATCAAGAACAATCCACAGGTGGGCCTTTGAATTCCCGCCTCTCCTAAAATGCGGAACTCCGCAGGAGTACTACAGCGGTAGCAAAAGTGCATTTCTCATTCGTCTAATTTCCAAATAATCGTATGGATCAGATAAATTAGAAATGCACTATACTACCGTTTTAGAAATGCCTAAATGATACCCTGTGATGGCATCTATATTTTCACATCCTGGTTGGTCGCAGGGACACATGTGCAATCAGAAGACAAGTCATGGTTTCTGTCGTCTAATTCCTTCGAAGCCGTTCTCCATCATGTGAGAGAGACGACTGCTCCGAGGGGATTAGACGACTGAAATGTGCACCTCCGAATAGAGTCCGTCCTCTAAATATGATATGACCGGGGGTGGATAGATAACCAATTGTGTGTGAATGTACGGCCAAGTGTGGGTGAATCTATGACCAATTTTCGCCGTGGGTGAATCTATGACCAAAATGAATTTTCAATTTCATTTTGGTCATAGATTCA
>JACMIF010003503.1:0-14441 GCA_014805445.1 Diplogasteroides magnus
TACTCTCTGCGGAGCGGTTGTCTCCAAACTTCAGACACAACCACTCCTCATAGAGTAGAGACACGACGAATGCACTAAACGACTCGCATGCGACACCCTAGAATGAAGACAATCAAATGACATATTATGTACTATCAAAGAACAAAAGGCCTTTCTAGTACATTCTCATCTCATATTCACTCATCATGTAATTGTCGCCTACGTTCTTATTTCTATTCTATTCTCAATACAGGAAGTTTCCCTTCTCTTTTTTGTTCTGTTTCTTATGTACATACAAACGGGGAACAGTATTTATGTGAGAATGAGCAATGAGAAATGATTAGAACTATTTGTGTCTGCATGAGACAATCCATTTCCAATTACAGTACTTCAGCCACCGAAAGATTACCGTAATCCTCAAACATGGAGTCTTCCCATGGATTCGTCTACTATCATCTACTTCCGGAGTGGAATCAGTTGTATTCTTGTGGAGAATGACTTGTATGAAGAAGGATGTCTTCATTAAGGAGTTGCAGAATATGATCCCAAAGCTTCGCAACTAATTTCACAGGCATGGAAGAATCAAAAACCTCGCTGACAACGCGAAGACACAACGAGCGAACGTCACTCTGAACAAGCTGCGTGTGTCGACAAGTTCGATCTTTCCTCGTTATCTCCAGAAATCAGCCCATGCTTACGATCCATGACCTCGTTCTTCAAGGAAAGAAAATTGACACCGTTGAAGGAAATCACGAGTGCATTCGATCGATGCATTTATTGTCGCCCCTCTGGCTTCTTGAGGAATGGAATCAAGAGTTTCGAGGATAATGGAGGAATGTGGTGGCTGGCAATGGGGAATATATGTCAATTCAAATGATCGTTCAAACCGTTATTATTACTTGTCGATAAGGTACAAAATAGACCGTTCTTTCTTGGACACGCTAATAATTTCATCAACGGCCAAAAGTTAAATGACGATGCCACGTACTCGGATTTGCTAAATGCAAACGTTTTTAGATGAAGCTTGAACACTTCTAACTTTCCTTCTCTTTCTCTTATATCACATTTACGAGAGATGTTCAATTCACATCTCCTTCTAAATGATAAAGCAGAAAGCGAAGATCATACAACAAAAGATTGTGAAATTGGGGAGGATGGAGGTGGCTTCCCTATAGTCTATTGGCTATAGTCTATTGGCTATAGATATCAATTGAAGGTATTCATTGAGTAGACTATTGTCAGTGGACATGCCCCTTCCCTTTCCCCTTCATTCTTTCGTTCAGTTCGTTATTATATTTGATGTGTCGACATTGATTGAGTGATAAGATTGTTCATCCCATTCACTTCAATGTCTCTTTTCTCTTCAGTTATGTCTGAACATGAACAAGAACCAGTCTCAATAAGTCCTTCCATTGATGAAAGAGCACATCAATTCGTTCATCAATTTGAGACAAAAGGAAGAATTGGATTGAAAGTTCATTCATTCAGGTGATTCCCCCTCTTCTTTCCCCTTTCATTCCTTTTCAGTACACTTGATATCACTCTGAGACAATCAGAATGTGTGGAGATAGGTGGATGTCAATTCACTCTGGCAGCACAGGTCAGTCCTTCCCCCCCCCCTGTACTCTTACAGTCCTTCCCTTCCCCTATCGACTCTTTTCATTCAGTTGAGTGTCCCTGACTATCTTGGTTGTTATGTTCGATGCAATGCGGGAAATCAGTCATCCAAATGGGCATGCAAGGCAGAAATAGTGATTGGAGTGAAGAATTATGAAGGGAAGAAGGACATTACATATCAGTCAGTCATCTTATACAGTACTCATCTTATACAGTATCTATCACACTCTGATAACAAAATGACACTGAGTGTCATTTTCAGTGTCATTTTATCCTTCTGATTTGCAACATTCAGTTTAAAATAAAATGACTTTCCGAACGTCATTTCAAAATGAACAAACTAACACCCAGTGTCATTTTCATTCTTACATTCGGAGTGTTATTTTGAAATGTGTCAGAAATTTTGTTTGTGTGCATTCACAGATTCACACAAGACTTCACAAAGAAACACGAACATCAGAATTGGGGATCACAGAAGGTTGCGAAGAAGGAAGAATTGTCAAAGGAAGACTCGGGATTCATACAACATGACATTGTTTCCATTGAAGCAACAATCAAAGTGAGATTGAAGAGAGAAGAAGAATAAGAGAATTCTATTCAGATTCTATCTTTTCGTGGAGTGAATCCTAAACAGATATTCACATTCTCTGATGATATTGATGAAGTCAACGATGTCTTGGTGGAATTGGAAGGACAGAAGATTGGTCAGTCATCCACTCCCACAACAATGATTAGATTACGGTAGTTGAGCTGTTTCTCGTTCAATTCTATCTATGTATTCTCCATTCTTCAATGCATTGTTCTTCGGTAGATTCAAAGATTCACAAGAGTCAGTGAGTGAAGAGAAGAATCTTTTCCTCAATTGAGCAATACTTCCATAGATCATATCACTGGGAGAAGTATCATATGATGACTTCATCTCTCTTCTCTTAGTCATATATCCATCAAGAGAACCTATCTCTACAGACAACATCGATTGTCTCCTTCACCTCTCAGATAAACTCGACTTCCCACAGGTACCATTCCCAACACGACAATTAGGATACGGTAGTTGTTGAGGTTCGTCGATGGTGCGATGAATTCGTGTCAAACGACAGTGAGATTGAATTGCAGAGGAAGGTGTTATGGGCAGACTCTTACTCACTTCCAAGATTACAAGTGAGAGAATGAATAGGGAATGAGGGAAGAGTCCTTTCAGACAAAGATTAACTCATTAATCAATTCTGTTGATACAGTCAAACAAATCATGAAGAGTGATCTCTACGAGAATCATTTCACAGATGGAGCAAAGGCTTTTCTACTCGAACGTATTGCCAAGTTGATAGATAAAAAGGACTAATCATAGTCTGCAAGCCATTGTACATCATCCATTCATCTCATTGTAAGCATTGTTTTTCATCCAATGAAGACAATTGTTACAATCTCTTGTGTATTCCTACGGAATTTGACATCAAAAACTGCGATTTGTTCGTTCAAATCATCAAGGCACTTACGGTCAACGAGACAATAGCAAATTCTCAACGGAATTTTAGATGTATTTTGGCAAACACTAATTGGCAATAATATCAAGGCAATGTGAGCAGGGATATACAAACCCAAATAGATCAAGCGTACAAAAAACCTCATAATTACAATTCTATAATCTAATTACACAGCAATTAAACGTCTTATGTACATCATTCTAACCCATCTGCATAAATATCTGAACTGTACAATGGAATATTGCTAAAACCGACTGACTATTGTACTGACTCTCAGAATGACACTGTTGTCTCAGAAAAGGATCCTCCTCCATTCTCATATCCTTCATCATCATCCTTCTCTGAAAGAAAAGATACAGTAAGACTAAGATACTGTAGAGTGTCAATAATGAAATGACCATACTTCTTTCTGCCCTCATCTTCTCTTCTCTCTTTCCAAGTCTTTCTGTTGCAAAGAATGCAATGGCAGCGATGATTGAAGTCACCTCAACACATTCACCTTAGTACAACAGAAGAATGAGAAAGGGAGTAAAGAGGGAATATGAACCAGCATTATGAGAATGTGCCATGGAAGTTCGAGGTGAGAACTGTAGAAGAATGCAGCACATGAGAAGGCGGACTGAATAGAATGGAGACAATAGAGGAGACAAGAGAGAAGGACTACTGTCAGTGACAAACCTGGTAGAACTTGTAGAGAGCAAAGGCCTGGGATGAACAATGAGAGAAGTTGGCAACAAGATGAGAATAGATCTATAATCATTACAATTACATTCAATTCAATAGGTCGGAGAGAGTGAGAATGCAAACAATATAATTTCATTCGTACCTGGGTGTTCCAACACGCATCTCCGAATCCCAACAAGAATCCACAAATGAGAGCCAGCGGGATACTGTAAGCATAAAGGATTCACGTACTGTTTCTACAGTAACCAACTAACCTCGGTGTGATGATTGCATCATCAGTTGTCGGTTTAAGATTGGCATTGTGGGGGAAATTGATGTACACAACAGCAAGAACAGCCTGAAGAAAAGGAATTGAGATGAAAGAATGAACAATGGACTGATACCAGGTGAATGATTGCTCCCATGAATACAATGATATCTCGACCCAATTTGGATGTACGAGATGCGAACACACCAAATATTCCACCAGCTCAACACAAATACAGTAATACCTTCAATTACAGTATCCCTCACCAATACACTGTCCTGCCCCACTGCACATGGCATTGATCGCCACAAGACTCTGTCTGAAAGGAATACACTCGCTAAACAGAGAATGACTGCCATTCCACCTGTCATCACTGAGTTTAGCAGTAAAAGAGATGCATGAAGGGTAGACACTACTCCAAAAGGACTGAATCAGACCAGTGTATGAGAAGGCCTCAAGAGAAAAGAATGAAATGATGTACAGAGGAAAGACTAACCAGTGCAAGCATCAACATTCGAGGCTTTGGCATCAATTTGAATGTTGAAATGATCAAGTGAATGTAATCTGTAACATTGAGATACCATTCCCTTCCCTACTACCGTAATCACTTGTTCTCTCGCTTGAATCCGAAGAAGCAGAAAGATGGGCAGGAGGAGCAGGGAGAAAGGCGATCACTACTACTCCAACAATGGCAAGACCAGTGAAAACACCGTAGACAATCTGAATTATCGAGATGAAATGAATAAGAGGGAGTAAGACGAACATGAGTAGTATTCATGCTGATTGTAGTTGTAGTTCCAGTTGCTTTGAATATAATGAATAGGAAGAGACCTCCACCAAGCATACTTGCCTCAATAACCAATCTTCATCTGATGCCCTCTACAGAAAATGATCTCCATACCTGTAACATTGCCCATAACATGGAACTGTTTCTTCCACTTGTACGCTCATCACAATTCTTGGACAAATATGTTCCTGAATATATTATTTGTGATTCAATCAAATAGTATAATGAAATATACCCTGTCCAGTCCAAATGACAGCCGCACCAAAACCAAGAAGACAAGATGAAGCATACAGATACGGTGAATTGAGGAAAAGGAATCCAGCCTGTCATAGAGATACAGTAACTTTCTCGGAATAAAGATATCACCAGAAAGATGATATAGCAGATCCCTCCTATGACCATTCCCCATTTGGCTGAAAGTACGTCAACGATTGGAGCAGCGACGAAATTGGCGAATGTGAAAATGAGGTAGATAAGAGCTTGACTGAAAGGGAAAAAGATACACAAGAATTCAATAAGTTAAATTTACCTTGTGTATCCTGCATGTTCGTCAATGTTGGAACCATTGCCGATACTGTTGGCACTTTCGATCACTGTTTGTTCAATGAATCCTGAAGGCATACTGTAACTGGATACTGTAACACTCGTACCTTGAGAGTTGAAGGCAAGAAAGATAAAGAAGAAGGAGGCTCCCATTTGGATGACATTTCGAGTCTCTGGCAGAAGACCCATCGACCACTGAAATCATCTACTGAACATGGACCAAGCGTGACCAGGAACGGGAATCGTACAGAGTTCTGCAAGCATTCAGAAAGACGGCAAAGGGACAACAAACAAGGGAAGAAAGGAAAGATTAAGAGAAGAACACGGGAGCTTCCATGGGACATTTCAATCGCCCATCGTTCTCAAGAATACAATTCTTGCATTGGTTAAACAATGCAATGGTTTGAAACTTCACAATTAAACACATCACTTGAAATTTATGCTCATAACACTAAAATATCATAGCAAAATAACTTACATGATAAATCGATGCGCAGATCCTCATCATTGATATTTTCGGTCGATTAAAGAAGCATCACGCCAACTTTAGCTGCCAGAGGCAAAACAAGTATACTGTTCGTGCCAGTACGAATTGGCAAAGTGCCAAAATGGGCGTGGCTACAGAGTTTTCGCAAATGATCTCACAAAAACGCACAAGCTTTACACGAGGATGTATTTCACAGATGTGGCTCAATCCCTAACATTATGAAGATGCATAGAAAAACAATTAATTTCTCAGTTGTCTGCGCAGTTATCACTGAATCGCCAAAGGGAATGATTTGCACAGAGGATGAAATGAATGAAAAGAAGTAGGAAGAGATTGGAAGTAGTGAGGGGGGCAATTGAGAGCAAATCATCCATGAGATACAACAACGAAAAGTAGGGAGACAGTTTTCTCCGAGATGAATTACAATAGATAAGTCAAGCGGACAAAGTAAGTTAGGACGGTTTCACTGGTATTTCCAATGACAAAAGTGTTGAATGGAAGATAGGTGGGGGAGTTATACATTACACCAATCACATGGAAATTACAGCAACCTTTTGTGTATGTTGAAGACATCTGGGAAGGAATGTTAAAGGGAGCAAAGATTGAATAGTATGGTCAAACATCTTGTATGCAACTCTTATCTCCCATGTGCATAGACCATTCTGGATACATCTGAACTCTCTCATCTATTTCACTCCCTTTCTATTATATAGAGAGATTGAAGTGAAGAAGACACTCTTAGTATGGTCCCTACTCACTAATTCCCGTTATCAGTCCTTGACTCTTCTGTGTGAGAAGAAAGACAATGAATCATTTACCGGAATAAATTGAGATTGAACTCGTATCCCTGAGTACAGAGTAAAAGAGAGCAACGAATGATTGAATGGGGAGAAGTACCAATGGAAGAGGAGACATAATACCCGAATCAATGCACAATAACAAGTATAACTAAATAGTCATTTCGCTACGAAACTAACAAAGAAAGCAATCACATTCATAACAATCAACTCTTTCAACTAGGCACACAACTTCTATAGATATTATGCATCTGCAATTATCTTCAATCACAAAATTACTGTGTATTATTCATGTAAACGGAACTGAATTAGCTGGTACACATGGCGACTTTTCGTCCTCCTACGCACTCTCTCATTTGCGTGCTATTTCTTCGGTTAGACAGTCGCCACTCGTGCTTTTGCATAGGATAATGAGTCTTACTGAAGTAGTCAAATGAAGCTTGCCTTTCAGTTCAGATTACAGGAATAATACTAGGGTGTCGCAAATGGGAAGTTATTGACAGTCGTTCATTTCTATCCATCTAACTTCATTCCTTAGCGTTCTACTCTACATTGCTGCGACCACCGCGAAGTAGAGAGCTAAATAGATGACTAGAAATGAACGGCTGTCAATAATTTCCCATTTGCGATACTCTACTGTGTACATTATTGCTGTAGAGGAGTCTATGGCAGTTTCTACCAGGCCTTTGAAGGGTCGAATGAATAGAGTCACTGCTTCACAAGATAATGTTGCATATTGCATTGAAACAAACAAGTGCAGACACAAATTGAAATGCTTCGAAGTCCTCGAATATGATAAGGGCTGAAATGATTGCATGGAAACAATAGGGTAACCAGAATAGAAGATTCAACGTCAGCATATACAGTGCCTGAATGAACGACTCCGTGAGGAATCCTAAGAGGGAACGTCACCTTCTTCTTTGTCTTTCTCTTTGCCTTACAAACAGTCTGGAACCATGGTTTACCGAGATCAAACTTTGTTGGCTGAATGATTGTATTATTATTGATTGATTGTGTGTAGATACATCCGCTCCTGCACAGGGTGCACTGTTCCTTCTTTTGTCTTCATGCATTGTATCCTTCCTTTCTACTGTACAATGTCCATTGATCTTGGATGAATTCTGAATGGAATGAGTCAATGAGAAAGGGGAAAGGTCATTCGACCAGTATTTCCAATGCAGCTGTTGATAGGGGAGCATCTACCAGGGGATTCTTCACTGTCCATGACAGACTGCGGACGACACTATAACAAAGAATGGCGTATATGTGAGAAAATAAATGAATTCATACGCGAAACGATCGTCTTTACTCCTCCAAACAGGAAGATGCATAACAGAATCTGACTGTAAAAGAGTACAGATTACAATTGTATATCAATGGAAAGATACCATTCTCTTTGTATGAATGAGTGATTTTCCTTCTGATTCATCATCTTCTCTTTCCATAAGATGAATATAAGAAGAAGGTCGTTGAATAGGAGGACTCTCTCAACACTTTCATTCACTTCAATAATAACAGTAGAATGCTAACCAATCGTTATTCTTTCAACCATATTAGGATTGGATTCCCTTAATCCAAATGTCGCCATCTTCTTCGATTGGGGAGATCTTACTATATCTTCCACATCGAGAAGTGTATATTCCTGAAATGTTGATGAACTTAGCAGACTCAAGAGATCATTCAGATCAAACGTAAGATGTGGCATCATGATCGCCTCAAGAATAATTATATGATATATTTCTCATTTCATTTGTACGTCATTCTCTCTCTGAATGAGATCATTCTCATTTTGGATGATTCGTTTCCTATTGGGAGGGGTTTCCTCCCTCTCATAGCAACCACACACAGACATTTTGGGCACATTTAAAAATGACACTCTGATTGAAAGAATGAAAATGACATTTAGCGACAGTTTGTGTAATTGTTCTGACTATTGTTATTGTCATTTTCAGTTTTTGTCTGTACCTCTTTTCCATTCTCCATTCTGTCCACAATCTTCATATCACAGTCCTTCATCCTTTCTTGTCTCATAACAGAAGTCAATGCTCTTCTCAATCCTCCATTCCCTTTCATTCTTTTTCCTCTTCTCACCTTTCCTTGAACAATTCCCTTTGTCGATTGAATCCTGTGTAAAGTCTCACGAGAACTTTAACACAAGGAACTTTGACTATACGACTGCAAATATGAGAAGAATAAGTGAATTCTTTCCCTGTTTCACCTTTTCATCCATCCTTTCAATCCAAGGAATTGTCCCCTTTTGGCATCATTCAATAGTGAAATGATCATTGCATAAGAGATCAATTCAACCAAATATCTCAACACAAACAATCGATAATCTCAATGAGAAGGGTTCTTACGGGGCAAAACACATCATAACGAGATGAATTGCATTATATATCTAAAATGGAATCAAATCATAGTTATCATCATTCCTTACTTGTTCCAGTTTCTGCATTCTAATATGAATATTGTCTATTTCATCCATTGTCAGTGCTGGTTTCTCAGGTGGTTTGACCTGAAAGAATAGAAATAAGAACATTTGACAGTGGAAGATTCACTCTAAGTGTTCCATTGGGAAAGACAACAGCCTCATCTTTCTCTTCTATTAATTCCATCAAATGATTATAATAATGAAAGTAGTCAATGTGTTCTTGATGTTCATATCGAGACACAACCCTGAATAGAAGAATCAATGAACAGTTCCTTCTTCTTCTCTCACCATGCAGCAACACATTGAGGTTCTCCTGTGGCTGATGATGCCTCATGAAATACAAACAACTAAAAGATACAAGGGAATATCAATGGATTCACTCACTTGAGGGACTGAACATAAAAGAGCGAGTGACCATGCACCTCCCAATACCATATTAGTCTTGTATTCTGCCTTCTCAAATCATTCTTCTCTTTCCTTCTTCTCTTTATTCCCAAACCTTTCCATTGACTCTGTTTATTCTCGTCATTATGTACACTCTATCAATGGCTATTATTGCCTGCATGTTTCCTGTCAAATGAAAGGCAAATGTCGACAGAAATTTGAAAAGTCTACACAAAGTGTCTCCACCATACCACTGAATCAATCGATTGATTACTGTATGATCTACTTGAGACTCACCCAATACGATGAGATCCATACAAATTGAGTTGGTGCGTAGACAAAGAGAATGAGAGTATCTGCTACTGATAAAGAAATCTTATATGACAGAAGACGTGCTGCTATCTCCTACAAATAACAATCTTCACTTGTAACAGAAAAAATACTGCCAAAACAGTTACAGAAACTACTAAGAATGGCAATTTCATGAGCGGGTTGTTAGCAGTCATTATTATGTGTAACACTTTCATTATTATGTGTAACACTTTCATTATTTAGCAAAACTAACAAAATTGGTCTTCCAACACTTGATAAATCTCGTAATTGTGTAGATACAGGCTCCAATTCCAATAAGAACGGCAATTCCATACAACCATTTCTCAACTTGATATCCCCATCCTAATTCCACACGCATTTGTGAATCTGAAATGGAATGAATGTAAATGGAATGGAATGAAATGTGACCATTGTCGATGGTCGAAGATGAAGGAAAGACATCCATTTGTTGAGGCATTGAAGCCACTGAAGAGAGACAACTATTATGCAAACAGGAAAGTACATGAGGAACAACGAAGAGATTCCATTAGGGAATATGACACAATGAACACTCATATGAAGAGGTATACGGTAATGGACAACCACTATACAAATGACAATGGAAAAAGAGTGAGGACTTGTGAGGAGAAATGATGATGGGAAAGGAAAAGGAATTGAGTGGAAATGGAGAGTTTCCATGGAATTCTCACCATCAACAATGTCAATGAGACATTTGAATGACTTGAGACAATTATATTTGTTATTCTACCCTTTAATTGGAGAGAAATGAGTGTCTTCGTTCAATTGACAAGTGCATGCCAATTCCTTCCAGTCTACAGTCCTACATTCATGTGCAGACAAAAACAAGTGAATGTGCAGAGAATGAGTAGGAGAACACGAAGGAAGGGGAGAATGACTTCTACAATAAGGAAGAATAGAATACACACGGACTGTTAAACTTACTACTGAATATCAATAAGGGCAAACAACTGAGGAGCTTTCATTTCCAAGTTGGAAAGTGAAAAATGAAAGAAACATTTCCTCCCACTCAAGAGAAGAGAAAAGGAAATGACGATAATTGTTGCGCCTTTATAGTGTAATAAAAAGTGGAGGAAAGGCTTTCCTTTCTGAGACTCTCGATTGTTGAAAGAAGAAAAGTGGGAAGATTGAATGGACCACAAGTCCCAAGGGAAATATACAACATGTTGCGTCCAAGGTATGACAAGGCAATGGAAGAAAAGAGGGAGAAGAGGATACTTCTTGGACTAAAGAGTAATCAAATGACACTTACAAATATAGCAACTTGAACTGCAAATGAGGGAATGTCAACTATCACAGACAATTGTTCGATTAAGGGAACGACTGGAGTGAATGCATCTTTCATACTGTAGAATGGAAGAATATTCCACAATAACTTATCCCCACAATTAGACAAATGAGTAATATGAACAAGAAGAATGGACATGGAATGAAATGGATGGGGGAACTTAATTGTTGTACAGTATGGGCCATTTCAATATCGGACTCGCATCTCGTTACTGTCAAATGAATGGCCTCTTCAGGGAAGCAATTAGGGAGATTTGAATGGAATGAAAGAATGAACAGGTGGAAGAGAGGATTGAGTCACAGGTGGAATGAAGTGAAGAAAGAGAAGATATCATTGAGAAGTATTGAATAAGAGACAAGGAAGTGAATGGAATGCTTGTCTCTTATGATCAAATGGAAAGAGATACGAATAATAGACAATCCCCCAATATGGATGAAAGCATATGCATGAAAAACGAAGTTATGAGAGGAAGGGAGGAATATCCACTGACGAACTATGTTGCACCCTCAAGAGACGGACAACCGTCAAATTCAATCAATTTGTGTCTAGAAATGTGAGAATGGACAAAGGATTGTGGACTAGTCATCCATGAAGAAAAGTTGGAATGTTTAGAGAATAAGGAAACATCGTTATGAGAGTAGGAGTGAAATAAGATATAGATGATACAGAGGGAGTATAATGAATGAAAGTTAGTGAATGACTTCTATTTCCATGTTTACTAATGAGAATGATATCCTATATGACTCCTCCAGTCTCATAAGGGATTGACTCAATGAGACACGTGGATATTTGAGAAATGAAGAAAGAGAAGATAATGAGTCGACGCGAAAAGAAGAAGGAATCAACACAAGAAAGTGACACTCAACAGAATTGGATTGTGGTTATGGTATCGAAGGAAAGAACTCATTCTGTACTCCACTAATCATATCATTCACTACTTCTAAATAAGATAATAACAATTGGAATGGTCTAATCTCATCACTTATTCAATTCAATGCACTTCTATTGGTGTTCGATGCTCAATACAAGGAAGACGATTTACATTTTACCTTCTTGTCTGCCTACAATTAAGGGCCTCAATTGTGGATAGTGCTTTCATTCAGAGAAGTCTGCCTGGTCAGGAAGGGGGGGGGGACAGAAAGGGAGACTGGAGACATTGGAGTTGTTCATAATGGGAGAACGTGTGGGAAGAAAGGAATGAAAGGACGAAAGAAAGACATTTGGAGATTATGTGGACACAAAGAATAGAAGGAGTAGCAACTTGATTATTCATTAGGAGAAGAGTCAAGAGAGAGGATCAAAGGGAACAAAGAGAATGAATGGGAGAGGAAGGAGAAATTAATCAGGTGGCAAGTTTGATGGTTCCCTTACACCACACAAGACCTATTCATTCTGCAGGAAGAGGATGCACCAATACAACCCTTTTCGACCCCTAACAGAGAATACTCCCGGCCTTAACAAAGTGCCTCAGGGATAAAGAGGACGCCACTAGAGTGCAAAAACAGTAGTAAAGTGCCTTTGTCTTCTCCGACGAGCGGTTGCCTCCAATTTCGATAGACGACCGGTTAGACGAATGACAAATGCACTCTTTACTGCCGCCTTTAAAACCCTAGACACCACCACCAAATACACAAAATAGCACTTTGTATGATGAATTGGAGCACATGCATTCTCTGTCTAATGAACTACATTTATATCGTCATGTTGGATGCATTTGACGATTAGAAAAGGAGGAAGGAGGAGGACAAGATGGAAGGATATCAAGAATAAGGACTGAAGCATCTGAGAAGAAGATGTCCTGTTCTTTCCCCTGAACAAAGAAGAGAATGATTAAGAGGAGTCCTCAAAAGGGGCCGAGACCATGAAAATAGCCCCTTCTACTAGGGGAAAAGACAGATACATTCATCAAAAGGCATAGAATGGAAGAAATATGCATGACTTCAAGTGGAAAGAAGGAATACAAACAGATTTATGGGACAATCACAATGTGAAAAAGTGAACAAACTGAGATCTCAAGTGAAAAGTGCACACGAAGCAATCAAATGAATTCATGCATTGAGACAGAAGAGAATCTAACCTAATCTTGACTCATCATCCATTCTTGATCTGAATGGCATCCTATACAGATTGTTGAAGACGATTGGTATATGCAGTGACTGTAGTATCCACTTGAACTGCCA
The DNA here is from genome assembly GCA_014805445.1 of Diplogasteroides magnus. Classification (NCBI taxonomy): domain Eukaryota; kingdom Metazoa; phylum Nematoda; class Chromadorea; order Rhabditida; family Diplogasteroididae; genus Diplogasteroides; species Diplogasteroides magnus. The sequence continues at coordinate 13,257 of JACMIF010003503.1, forward strand.
GAGGATCACGGGGACCGTGAGAAAGAAGGACGGCCTCACGAGTCTGAAATCAATGAATGAACAAAGGAAACAATACACATATTCTCATTCCAGTGTATGAAAGACCGAACAAATGGGATCAGGAACCGCGTTATATATTGCCATTTGAATATTGGACTATTCTGGAGTGTGGAAAGAAGGGAGAAAAGCACACGAATACTCAATGACTATGTCCAGTGACAGTATCTTATAAGTAGAAGTGAAGGGAATGTGAGGACATTCACTTCATCCTCTTTCCCCCTTCATATGTCTCATACTTCTAATACGATGATGTTATTTACAGGACGTCGATATCCGGTCTTTCTTTTCTCAGTATTCTCAATTATCGGAAGCTGATTTGATCTGCAATCTCATTCAAAGTGCACGTAGTTCATTCTTTTCATTTCATTCTCACAAGGTAGAAAGGATTTCGCTGTGTTCTGGTGCAATCTTCAAATATTTGAGTCTACACTATTACTTCAGATTCAAAATAGGGAACTCAAATAGCGGGCGAACTCCTAATATAATGATTGCACCCATTGGGTGCAGGAGAAAAACTCATATGTTGGACTGAGTTGCTGCAAGATACGAATCACGTATCTTGAATGAAAGAGTAAGGCCTAAGGGAATGGATTCTCCTTTTCACCTATGATAACAAACTATCATTCGCTAGACATATCACTGAAGTGGTAACTAAGGCAAAGGCGCGCTGCGCATATATTCATCTTTCGATCTCATCACGTAGCATTTCCCTTTTCTCTCGTTTGTTCACTTGCTATGTTCGCCCAATTCTAGAATATTCATCTGAAGTTTGGAATCCTAGCGATGTCTTTAATATCGATCTTCTAGAGAGTGTCCAACGTTCATTCACACGCTATGCTTTGTACAGGTGTACGCGTACTCAAATTTCGTATGATGAGAGACTTAAGTTGTTTGAAATTGAATCACTCGAAAGTAGACGCATTCGTATTGATCTGTGTGCCACTTTTAAGATAATGCGTGGATTTGTTGATGTGCAATCAAATCTTATGTGACATTAAGAAGCATTATTTTTTCAACTCAAGGCTGGGCGGCACAGGGTGGCAAACTTTCGAATTAAATTCTGATTTTTTTCCTGGAAGTAGGTATGGACACCCCAAGCAACGTCATATCTCGATTTGGTCTGAA
>JACMIF010003504.1:0-14435 GCA_014805445.1 Diplogasteroides magnus
TGAACGCCATAGTTCGAATGGCCATTCGAACTTCCATTCGAACTATGTGCGTCCCAATGCATTTCATTGTCTGCGCACTCCGCGAGCGGTTGTCCATAGTTTGCTGGAAGTGACCGGGCGCGGAGGGAACATAGAAGAAGAATGTTAGTAGTGATGCAGTTCATTCGAACTATCGCGTTGATAGTTCGAACTATATGTTAATGAAGTTCGAATCAGGCACCCTACTGATGACTATGGTATATGACTATGACTATGGTATACTAAGTTTTTGCATGAAAATTCCTGTAGATTTTATTTGCCATGAAGCCAGTTTCCCATTTCTATGTTTTTCATTGCGATTTAAATTGCGTAGTTGCCCAAAATTGAGGGAAAAATCTTATAGAAAAAAATGTATCCTTTTTTCTTAACAAACGCCAAAGAATTAGTTTCCGAGTGATGACTACACTTCCGTACACCGCGCGATTGCTACACTTGCGTACAAGGCGCATAGGCCTCCAACTCTGCCAGTTTTGGTTTTCATGAGCGATTCCATTAGGAAAGGAAAGGTGCTTTTCTGATCGAGAATTCAGAATCACTACAAAATGTATCCTCATTCACACTATCCCTGCGCGAAACTGACAACGAGTTGTGCGTAAACGTCCGATGCGCAAGTGTCATCTCATTTTCTAAGTGGAGATTCCAAATATCCCATATGAGGATTGTATTCAAGCTTTTTGAGAGAGAAATCATAGAAAGTTTAAAAGATCGTACATGCTCCTGGGTCTAGTTCTAAAACCGGCACTCAAAACTGCATGTGACCGCTAAAAAATTTCCCGTAGTTGTCGACCCTCTACCAGCTGGTGGAACTATGACAGAAATGTTTAAAACTACGAATTCTTTGAAAAAAAATTGGCTTCCACAAATATGGCTCAGAATCAGAATAATATGTCAATGTCGTAATTAGAGATCATTGCATCTACGCTTTTTAAATCGTAATGAAAACATATAGAAATGAGAAAATGATGAAAATGGCTTCAGGGCATTTAAACCTAGGAGGTATTTTAATGCAAAACGGAGTATACCATCGTGATTAGCGGGTTCTATATAGTCAAAAAAATTGTTTGTGTTAAAATTGGGTAACGACAGCCTAATTGTAAGGCAAGCCTTGCATAAGTACCGTAAACATAAGCCTAGCATAAGTACCGCAACTTTAAGCCTAGCATAAGTACCGTAACCCTAAGCCAAAAATATATACCATAGCCCTAAGGTTAGCATAAGTATCGTAACCGCTTCACCAGCCGTTCTATATCTAACTCGTAAGCTTAGCATAAACCTAGCATATGTGACACACATACATATCCATATAGCCAGATAAGGACTAGTTAGACAATCATTATAATGTTATATATGATTATTGATTATTTTCTTCTGGATACGGTATCGATCTCGTTATTGTAAATACTCGTATTAGAAAAACACCATGTTTTCGGGTTGCAATCGATGTTTAGCAATCCCATTACTTACAATTAGTTACAGCTCTGTTTTATTCAGTCCTATTGTGAATGCAAAATCTAATGTATCCAATTATTATTCCTCATTTTAAAATACATACATTATTGTTGTTACAATTTTTCGCTTCTTTCTTATTCGATCGTTAGTTGCGAGCCAGTTTGCAGATCTGAAGATATGACTGGTCTCCATCTCCCACACTTCATTTGCAGATATACAGTACTTCAAATACCCTCAGTCGTTTTACTGTACTTATCGCGTGTTCAGTGTTGATTTCATTGCCACATTGAGTTGATACAGTGCGGATTTCAGAAGTATGAACGAGGATGTGAGAGAGTTGAGTGTGAGATGAGCGGCGGCGACGGTTGCTGTAGCTCCGCCCCTCATTCGCCCTCCATCCTCTCCTTACCCTCGCAATCACCTCAGATGTCACAATCTCCTCCCACCACAGTCTTTAGATGAGTTGTGCCGCCCTCTCGTTTGTAGAAGGGCATGAGACACTCTCAGTTGACTGCCTCAACTTCTAATGCATGTACACGAATGAATTTGCACCGTTCATCCTTCTGTCTTCCATCATTTCCCTCTTCTGCAATTCATTGCTAAGACACAATTCTGCGTTGCGATATTTACAATTACTGCGTAAGCATTCGGGTGCTTTAGCATTTGATCAAATGTTTCGATGCTTTCATTTTCAGAGCAGATAAAACATGGCTTTACATTTTAAAAATGTGCTAAAGCGTTTCTCATAATCATTATGTAGAATGAGTGAAATTCCAATTTTCTCTACGCACATCATGGCCTCAATGAAATTGATCCAAAGAATAAAACAGAAAAGTATGTTTTTTTCGAAGAAGATTATAAAATATAATAATTTCGAATGGAACGCTGCACGTAATTTTTAGTAATAAATTCGTTCAATTTTACCTTTACTTCTTATTTGCGACCAGTCTTTCATTTCTCTTCTTCCATATTCGTTGATATATGTGATTTTCGCTGTTTTCATTTATTTCCTCTTCGTATATTAGTTATAGTGTAGTTCACGCATTCATCATGTTTGTGAAATTTCCATTGATGTAAGTGTATGCTTCATAAATCTGTTGGGCATTTCCGTTTTTTTCTTATTTCTCACATAACTTTTTTAAACAAAAATGTCGAAGAAAGTTATATGCTCAACTGTCCATCTATTGATCCGGGTGATTGCACTCATCAGACCGGCTACCCACACCTACCGTACCAAAAAGTGGGCGTGGTTTCCATACGAGAACCTCTCCTATCGCATAGAGAGAGCAGACATGCTGACTGACCACCCCGTCCGTGGGGAGCGTCTAACATGTTCATGTCTCTCTTACAATCTCTCACTATCTCTTCACTCTCATCGTCTTCCTCTCTTCCTACCACATGCTCTTTTGCATTGTCTCTACCATAGTCGTGCATGGGCTTGGCGACGGCATCCCTTGCAAGCGCGTTGATTGTAAGGGTGTCATTGTAGATAGGATGCCGTGGGGTACATGAATGATGTGATATCACCCATGTAGACCCTTCCCATGACTGCTCTTCTCATATCGTGTGTTAACTACTTATTCCATTTAACATGGCTTCTTCTTGCAGATCTCGTGCTGTAGACAGTACTCCTTATGGTTTGGAGGACAGGAAGAGCGTCGATTGATCTGTAGAGAGCACAGGAGACACCCAGACTCGAATCCTAGGCGAGAATCGCCATGGAGGAGCCTATTGCTAAGAAGGCTAAAATGGTCTCCAAAGGTACTCATTCTATACACTTTGACTAGTTTATACTCTTGTATTTTATAGACATGACTGTCTTTTCTCCTTTTCATTCAATATTAATGAGTAGTAATAATTTTAAGCAGCCATTAACGGTCTTTCTTTCTACGGGATTACTGTATCAATAGTCACTTCCTTAGTGAGAGAGTCTGTCATTGCAGAGGATTCGGATGATTGTCTCAATGAATTGGCCCAACTGGAGGGACTTCCTCAGTCTGCTCCTCAATTGCTTCACTCTCCGGTTGGTTTTTAACACAATTATCTTTTTTTATAATTCTACCTGTATTTCATCAATTTCTCCTTGTTACAAAAAAATCACATCGTATTTCCTCTTCTCTTTTGCATGCCTGATCGTTTATGTATTTTCTTCATTTTTTTTGCAATTTTATACTTTTTGTAGTTCATTTTTTTCATGCAGCATTAAAAAATAAGAAGCTTCAAATTGAAAAAATAGATCTAGGTTTACGATTAGTAAAGAAGCAACCTAGTTATGGACCACATTGTAACTTGTCATGCTAGATTGTCACTTTTCAGATAGTGAACCAAAAATCGATTTTTTAGTTTGAAGTATCTTAGATGACTTTGACCTTTATTTTTTTTATGAGGAAGTGACCAATTGTTAGAAGATGAATGTACTCATGAGGCATTGCCTAAGGTACTCATTGTAAATGAGATTGAATATATTCAGATGAGTGCATCCATATCGGGAGCGCCTCCTTCCTCTGTTGGAGCCCCTTCTTCTGTTCCTACATTTCCTCCCTCTGAAGGACCTTCTGCCATTCCTTCCTCATCCATGTCCACTCCCTCAGGACCCACTTCATCTCAACCCTCTGTATTGCAGGTAATGTAGTCTGACTGTATCTCTTTGTAAAGAGAGAGTGAATGGAGAAATGTGATTGGTCCTTTCAGGAGTTATTGTTGAACCCTCCAAACTCAACGAGTTCAACTATGAATTCTCCCCGTCCCCCTTATGCTGGAGCAAGTACTGCTTCCTATCCCAACAGGTATGCATACACATGAGTACATGAGAGATTATTCATTACAGGAGTCCAATGAATTCTGGTTCAACAATGCTTTCCCCTCCACAATCTGTTGGAATGGCCTCTCGTCCACAAATGCCTCAACGACCAGGTCAACCACAGATGAACTACCCACCAGATATGCAACCTCAACAACAACAGCAACAACAACCATTCCCTGGCCATCCGTTAGTTTCTCTTTCCATATTACCCATCACTTACCGTACTCTTTACAGACCTCAACAAATGATGCCCCAAGGGCAATATGGTGGATATGCGCAAGGCCCTGGTGGTCAAAGAGTACCGTATGGAGGACCAATGCCTGGTCAAGGAAGGGGAGGAGTGCCAGGAGGAACAGCAATGGGAAGAGGAGTCATGATACCCAATGGGACACCCATGCAGAGACAAATGCAACAGAGGACTACACATGGTAAGGTGTTGAGAGTCAAAGAGTGAAGAATGGATATTTGAGCTGCAATGATGCAACATGGAATGAATGGACAGCATCCTGGTGGGAATGCACCACCAGGAGTGATGATGCAGAGACAGGGAATGCCTCCTATGGGATATGAACAACAACAACAATTCATGGGAAGGGAGTATATGCAGGTGAGAGGACAATAGATCTTACTCATCTAATCATTTACATTCTTGAGCAACAGTACGTTAACGGATTGGCACCAGGACAACAGGCAGCCATGGCACGGGGACAACCTTCCTATCCCACTGGTCAACCAATGATGACAGGACCTGCAGGACAACCGGTATGGGATTACTGTAGAGAAGATATTGTATAAATGAATGTAGATGATGATGGGAGATGGAATGGGACCACATGGTGCACACATGGCAATGCAGAGACCACCCAATGTGAGTCAATCGATAAGAGAATGAATGGAATGATAGACGAATCTTTCAGCAACCAGTTATCCCCAATGGAATGCCTCCTGGAAGACCTGTAATGGCTCCACAAGGAATGGTTGCCCCTCCTGGAGGACAAGGAGGAGGAGGAGGGATGATGGGAGGAGGACCACCAGGACAAGGAGGACAAATGATGGGAGGAGGAGGACAAGGAATGAATCAACCTGCACAGGATCCAGAGAAGAGAAAACTCATCCAGCAACAACTTGTACTATTACTCCATGCACACAAATGTCAGCAAAGAGAGAAGGTAAGTGAATGGAAGAAGAGAATGAGAATAGAGAAGGGATAGATTCAGGATGGAAGTGGTCGATTGGCATGTAATCTACCCCATTGTAGTACTATGAAAGAAGTATTACAACATATGACAAGTTGTAACAATGGAAGGACATGTACATGTAAGTGAATGGGTATGAATGAGTATCAATGATTGATTCCCTTCAGTTGCTCATTGTGCATCCTCAAGACAGATCATCGCTCATTGGAAGAACTGCAGTAGAGAGGATTGTCCTGTGTGCAGACCACTCAAGAACATACAAGCAGGAGGACCAGGTGCGGGACCCAATGGACAACCTGGTGCACGGAGTATGCACTCTCTATCCCATTTCATTCATGAGAGTACTGTATTTACAGTGGCTGATCTCGGTGATCTCTCTGGTGGAGGACTTCTCATTCCTGGAAGTAACAACCAACAAGGATCATCACAAATGCAAGGAGGAGGACAGATGGGAGGACAACAAGGTGGAATAGGAGTAATGGGACAAGGAGGACAAGGAATGCAAGGGGGAGGAATGGGAGGACAAGGAGGAAATGCATCCAAACCACAGGTAACAATCATTATAGTACAAGAGGAGGAATGAGTGATTACAGAACTTTGATGTTCTCTTTGGTTCTCCATTACAATTTCCTCATGGAAGTGCTGGTCAACATCTTCTCAATGACTACAATCCACCCAATTCGTAAGTGTTTCCTTCTTCTTCTACTTGGTCCTCTTTGTTCAGGAATGATGTCTTCAGACAGCCATCTGGTCCCAATCGAATGATGCAAGGACGAGGAGGAAAAGGAGCTCAGGAAATGGCCAATTGGCCTCCACCTGAACAACCAAATACACGAAAGGATTGGCATTCTGATGTTACGAATGATCTAAGGACTCATTTGGTATGCACTATCATGCACATCTTTCCTTATCCTCTCTTATTCAGGTGGGGAAACTGGTCAAAGCCATCTTTCCCTCTCCTGATCCTGCTGCTATGCACGACCAGAGAATACGAGACCTTATCCAATATGCACGGAAAGTAGAGAAGGAGATGTTTGAGTCTGCAGAAGACAGAGTGAGATAGGAGATGGGTTATTGATTGGAATGGGTATCTTCAGGAAGAGTATTACCATCTCCTGGCAGAGAAGATCTACAAGATACAGAAGGAATTACAGGAGAAGAAACAGAAGAGAATGAATGAACAAGGAGGAGGAGGTGAGTGATGAGAAAGAGATTGGAATGAATTGATTGATTATAGGAGGGGGAGGGGGAGGTAGGCCTGGAATGGGAATGACTCCCGGTGGATCGTCTGCTGGAACTCCTTTCAATTCATTCCCTGATAGTATCAATGTCAAACAGGAACCTCTTGCATGGCAATCTCCAAGTGTGAGCAGTAGTTCAGGTTAGATAATGATATGAAGCATTGATTGAGATGATTGTATTACAGACAATATGGGTGGTCCACTCAACAATGGACTACAGATCAAGAAGGAAGAAGAGGACGAATCACAAAGAGGAGTCAATAGTGCAATGACGCATAATGGATTGTCTAACTCTCATATCAATATCAAGGAAGAACAATGTTCGAGTCAGTCCTATAGTCATTGTCTTCTCTTATTGTCTTCTCTTTAGCCTCTGCTGGTCCTTCTGTGAGTATGCCTTCAAAGAGTGCTGATCCTTCTGCTTCATCTCAACCACGGAAAGAAGAAGAGAGACGAAAGAGGGATGAGACGCCCCCACGGAGAGATGAATGTGTTTTCGATGCTGACGACTTGAGAAGGAATCTACTCCCTGTATTACAACGTTTGAACCTCTCTGATGATTCCATTCCATTTCAAGTAAGTCCTCAATAGTCAATGTCAATCGATCATTCATTCACTTTGTAGGCTCCTGTTGATCCAGTATTACTCAATATTCCCGACTACTTCTCTATCGTTGGTAGACCAATGGATCTATCTGTCAGTATTTCATCTCTTTTATTCAATTCTTAGGTATCAACATAGACTATTGAAATGTTTTCTTTCAGACGATTAACCAGAAGTTGTCTAACGGGGACTACACGAATCCATGGCAATTCTGTGATGATATGTGGCTGATGTTCGACAATGCATGGTTGTACAATAGAAAGAATTCTAAGGTGTACAAATACAGTACAAAGGTAAGTCCGCTGTGATTGATCCATTGCATTGACTATTGATTGAGTTGTCGGAACTATTCGTCGATCTCATCAATCCTGTCATGCAGAGAATGGGATACTGTTGTGGACAGAAACTCTCATTCACTCCTCTTGCTCTCTTCTGTTATGGTGCATCAATGTGTACTATTGCAAGAGATCAACAGTACTTGTGGTTAGTCTTCATTCTTCTTCTTTCCCTCCTCACACATATCTCATTCAGTTACGAGACATCATCCACTCAGTACGGAGTTACAGTATCCGATCGATACACGTACTGTCAGAAGTGTTATGATGCTCTACCTGAGGAGGGAATATCACTTTCTGACAATCCCAATGACAAGTCGAACATGGTGCCCAAGAAACAGTTCAAACTGCTCAAGAACAATCTCATCGATATGGAACCATTCGAGAGTTGCAAGTATTGTCACAGGAAGTGGCATAAGATATGTGCACTCCACGACAAGAAGGTCAGTCCCCCCCCCCCTCCCCCTTCACTCTCCTCCCTTCAGGTATTCCCAGATGGATTCATATGTACTTCATGTAGAAGAGACAAGGAGATGCCATTGACAGAGAACAAGTTCACAGCGAAGAAGTTGCCCCATTGTAAGTTGAGTACTCATCTGGAGGATAGAGTCAATAAGTATATGAAGACAAGAACAGTCAAAGGAGAAGAGGATAATGAGGTGAGGAGGGAAAGGGAGGAAAGAGAAGAAGGAAGACAATACAGGTTATCATTCGAGTACTATCTGTTGTGGATAAGGAAGTCGAAGTCAAACCACAGATGAAGAACAAGTGAGTAAAGAGTGAGGGAATGAAGTAGGAATGACAACACTTTGAGGTACTGTAACGATGGTCAATTCTCATCCAAATTCCCTTACCGGACAAAGGCTATCTTTGCTTTTGAAGTGATAGATGGTGTTGAGGTGAGAGATTTAATCAATTGTCATCTATCTTGTTGCTAATTTGCCTGCACCCTCATGAATTCTCATTTGCAGGTTTGTTTCTTCGGTCTGCACGTCCAAGAATACGGTAGCAAGTGTCCTGCTCCCAATGCTCGGTATGTATTTATCATTATATTAACTTTAATCATCTTCTTCCGCCTCCATTTTTTTCCTCATCTCCATTTTTGATTATTTATATTTAAGACGAGTGTACATCGCATATCTGGACTCCGTTCACTTCTTCCAACCTCGTCTTCTTCGTACAGATGTTTACCATGAGATTCTTCTTGGATATCTTGAGTGAGTACTCTATTGATCTGCTCTCTTCCCTCTCCATCTCTATCCATATATTCATTCAGTTATGTCCGTCAACTTGGATACACTATGGCTCATATCTGGGCGTGTCCTCCATCAGAAGGAGATGACTACATCTTCCATTGTCATCCACCTGAACAGAAGATTCCGAAACCGAAGAGACTTCAGGATTGGTGAGGAAAGAAGAATAGGAAGAGACAATGACATGCATTACAGGTACAAGAAGATGTTGGACAAGGGAGTCAATGAGAATGTTGTTGTTGAATACAAGGACATCTACAAACAGGTATCAATGTTCTCCACTCTTCTTTCATTTATGATTGTCCATTCAGGCCAGAGATGATAATCTCACTTCTCCCACTGAACTTCCCTACTTCGAAGGAGACTTCTGGCCAAATGTTATTGAGGACTGTATAAGAGAAGCGACGAATGAAGAGGCACAGAGGAAAAAGAACGAGGAGACTGAAGATGCAGAAGAAGAGGATGATATCTTCACGGTGAGAATATGAAAAGGGAAGAGAAGGAGAAGAAAGAGTTACAGGCTGGTGGAACAGGAGAGAATGGAAAGAAGAAGAGTACGAAGAATAAGAAGAACAATCTAAAGAAGAGTGCAAGTAAGGCAAAGAAGAAACAAGGAAGTATGACTGGAAATGAAGTGGCAGATAAGATGTTCGCACAGTTCGAAAAGCACAAAGAGGTTGAGAATAGATGAAGAATGAGTTGTTATTCAATGATTGTAGGTCTTCTTCACGATAAGATTGGTCACTCAACAATCTGCACTTTCACTTAGTCATATAGAAGATCCTGATCCTCTTATGGCAAGTGAACTCATGGATGGAAGGGACACTTTCCTGACACGGTAATCATTCTCATTCACTATTCCCATACACTTTATCCCTTATCAGTGCTCGTGATGAACATTGGGAGTTCTCTTCTCTTCGTCGTGCTAAGTTCTCTTCGTTGTGTCTTGCCCATGCCCTTCATGAGAGTGATTCATCTAAAGGAATAGAAGAGTACACATGTAATCACTGTCAACAGCCAAATGCTAAATGGCATTGCAACCAATGCGAGGTAAGAAGGAAAGGGAAGGAAAGGGGAGATGAGTATGTACAGGACTACGATCTGTGCGATAGCTGTAAGCAAATGGTGAAACACGAACATCCAATGGAGCCTATCAAGACTATTGTGGATGACTATGGAAGAGCTGGAGAATCAAATGGAAACAGTCGATATGAGAGTATACAGGTATGATTGAAGGGGGAGGGGGAGACTGAGGGTGAGATATTGCAGCGTTGTATACATTCACTTGTACATGCATGTACATGTAGAGATGCGAACTGTAGAAGGATGTCATGTCACAAGATGAAGAGAGTAGTTGCCCATACAAAGATGTGTAAGAAGGTATAGACTATTGATAGAGGGATACATCGAGTCAATGTACTTTGAGCGTGTCAATGCATCATGTCCAGTCTGTAAACAGTTGATTGCCCTATGCTGCTACCATGCAAAACATTGTACAAGGGAAGGATGTCAGGTGAGGACAGAAAGAGTCGCACATCACAATTAAATCATTCCATTCAGGTGCCATTCTGCATGAACATCCGTCAGAAACTGCAGGAACAGAAGAGATGTCTTGCCAGAAGGTCCGATATGATGATGAGAAGAAGAATGGAAGGATTGAGTGCAGTAGCCAATGCAAGTGCTGCAAGTACATCAAATGCTCCCTCTACATCAACACGTAAGTATTCACTTCCATTCACTCTTATATATATCCTTATGTTATAGCATCTTCATCTATTCCTTCCACTTCATCTACTACTGTAGCCAATTCAAAAGGAGGAGGAGGAGGGGGAGGTCAACCTTCATCTGGACCTTCCTCAATGTCCAACAATCATGGACCTCCTAGTGGTGGAAAGTTCAGTCATGGTCAGTTGATATCTCATTTCATTCTCTTGTTTCTCCATTCAATAGATCGTGTGTTGATTGTTGTCTATTCAGCCTCTCCTCCATTCCCTTCATCTCATCAGCAACATCAGAATCAGATGGGAATGTCTCCCCATATGGGTGGATCAATGCACAATGCATATCCTCCTCAATCTCATTCTATCATGCAACAACAACAACAACAACAGCAGCAGCAGCAGCAACAACAACAACAACAACAACATCAAATGCATCAGGTACCCCCTTCCCTCCTCTCTTCTCCCTTCACTCATTCTCTTTCAGATGCCAACTGTTCCCAATTCCCATCCTTCCATGATGACTAGCCAACAGAATGCAACTGTAATGAGACCAGGAATGCCCCAACCAGGCCGAACTGCTCCTTCAATGAATCCTCCTCCTGCATACGGTAGACAGGGACAACCATCATATGGAATGGCCCCTCAATCTGTGATGACTCCCCAAGGGATGCAAAGTCAACAACAAATGCAACAGATGCATATGCAGAGACAGACAATGCCAATGAGTAATGAGGCTCAAATGAAGATGCAAATGCAACAGAGGGTAAGGGAATGAGAAGAGAAGAGAAGAGAAGAAGAGACATTGCAGCAACAATGGCCTGCACAACAACAGATACCACAAGGAGCAGGATACTATGGACAACCAGGACAGCCTCGACAACCTCCATATATGGGAGGACAACAATGGGGACAGTATCCACCTGGAAGGAATCCTGGACAACAGTTTGCACCCCAAGTGAGTAGATACTGTAGAGAATAGAGAGAGAAGAGAATGATTGTAGATGAATCAAGGTGCAATGATGGGACAACAACAACCACCAGCAATGGTTGGAGGTCAACCTGGGGATGGGGATGGTTCATTCAGATGAGTTGATTGTGTTGAATGATAGAGAGATTGTAGTTGTAGACGCAGGTCGTCTCTCTCTATCAAGTAGTAGTTGTCATTGATTGTTTCTGTCTTCCCGTTGATACGAGTCTATGTCTTCAGAGTACTAGTCTTCCCTCCCTTGTCTGTATCTAATGAATGACCCCTGTCGCTTTCTATTCATACGAGTATCTTGTGCATCCTCTTACAGTATCCCATTGTCAATGAGAATGGCTCAATGACAAGAATGGGCGAGTTGTTATGTCGTGGTGTGATTCTTACCGTGTCTTATGCCCAATAGTTGCACTCATACCTAATGGTCTCCAATATGCTAAGTGTACAGTTTTGCATCCTTTTTTCTACTATCGCATTCTCTTTCACATCATCCATGCCTATATCGTTTTTATATCCGCGTTTCTATGAATTAGTGATGATAACTTTTACCAGTGAAGAGCCACAAGAGAGAGAATTTATGACACATTGAATTGTGATTGAATGAATGTGTGTATGCCACTTCTAGTTGACTATTTCTTGATCATTTTTTATAACTCGTTTATTTTCATTTGTATTGACTTATTTGGAGCTTCTGATTGTTGTACATTTAGTGACATGATTATTGTTGACCAGTTGTATGCCTTGTGCAAGGCTAAAGTGCTCATTCTTGACAAGAAGGTGAACTTGGATTGTTGTTCTCTATTAGGACGCTAGTCGTCTCTTCCAAAGTATGTCTATATCATTTACAGATGATGTATTATTTATTTTCATGCGCTTTTCTTTTTGAAAAAATAAAAGTATATAAATCTATTCGAGTTATGGGCTACGAGAATCGGATTGCCGCAAGAAGTATATGAAGGATGAAGGAAAGAGGGAAGGGACTTGTATCGATTGGATTCCCAGTGCTTTTACTGATTTATATAGACTGATAGAGAGATAAGATGGGAGTCTTTGTAGAGATGAGATGAGATGGAAGAGTTGATGGGATAGGCCATTGACTAGGAGAAAGTAAATGAAAGTGAAAGGATCAGCTGTTTCCCCTTGTTGTATGAGTTGAGTAGATGATAGGAAGAGAGTGATAAAGTGTTCTCATTTGTCTCTTCTTGTATCGAACTCTTTGTCTATTCACAGTGATGTGAGACTCTTTACCCTTTTGATTTGTTCTCTTTGAGTTTCCTTCTTGGCTCACAGAGCACATTCTCCAATGGCAGATTGTCTTCCTCCCGAATTGTGGATTGAAGTGAGTTCATTTGCATTCATTCCATTCATTCCATTCATTATCTTCTTAGATTCTTGGTCTTCTTCATCCGAAAGATCTATTCTCATTCTCTCAAACATGTACATTCAACAGAAGTCTCATTCAATCATCACGAAGGATCCTTCCTAAGTCAGTCCATACATTCCTTTATTCCTATTGTTTATTCTTTGCATATTGTTATTTCTTTGAGATTCTGTGCCCATGTCCGGGTATGGTCAGTTGACATTGTGGGAAATGAGGGAAAGAAGGAAAGTGCCACTCAATTTGCCTTTTCTATCTACGATGAAGACTCACAAGGTTGAATTGTCCTTGCCGCTCATTCATTCATTTGAATGTACAGACTTGACTCTCAAACAATCTGCATGTGTCAAAGGGAATGATGAGAGAATGAAGACAATTCATATTGGAAGTCAGAGAGGAGAAATGAAGGCTGAATTGGAAGACAGAGAAGGACACTTTGAGGATATTCAAGTGGAATATGCACTACAAGTAAGAATGAATGTCTATTTGAGAAGGGAATGGAATGATTGAGATTGTATCATGGATGAAAGTAGAAAGTATACGAATGGAAGTGACTCGTGAAGGGAAAAGGAATGAAGAGACAGAGGATGAAAGACTTGTACAGGCAATGAAATGGGTGGATGAACAGTCTACTGTCAATATTGGGTAAGTGAAGAATGAAGAATGGATTGAAATGAATGATTATTCAGTTGTATGGCCCTTTCATCACATAATCCTCTATTTGAATGGAGACTTGGAGACAAATCAATAATGATTCTCAAAAGACTCAATCTTCGATCACTTACAGTTAGTCATTCATGCATTCCCCTCTATGATGTTATATCATTTAGATTGAGAATATGCCATCATTGGATGTATTCTCTCCTCCATTTCGTCTTTCTCCAATTCCTTCTCTTTTTCTTCGAATGGACCATAGTCATCGAAAGTTGATCTCTTCACTCTTAGTAATTGAAGTAAGTCTCATTTCTTCTCTTCTTCTATTCTATTCTTCTCTTTAGATTGACCTTTCCTTCCTTATTTCCCTTCTTTCATCTCCATCTTCTCCCATTCACTATAATCTTCTATCTGAAGTTCCTTTTGCCCTTTCTCTTATTTCTCCAGATGACATTGCACTCTTCATCATAGTCAGTTTCCTTCTCTTCTTCATCATTCATTCATATCAATTGAGGCTTGGCGTTCTCTTCCCATTCCCCGTCCCATTCGTTCACTTTCATTCAACACTGCAGTCGAATTCTCTGATCTTCGTGATGTTCTTCCATTAAGAGGACTATCCAATGTTGTGGAGGAGATTCCCTACTGCAGGTATTTCCCTTCCATTCACTCAATCTACAGTACTCCCTTTCCCTTCCATTCACTCAATCTACAGTACTCCCTTTCCCTTTCATTCACTCAATCTACAGTACTCCCTTTCCCTTCCATTCACTCAATCTACAGTACT
>JACMIF010003506.1:0-14434 GCA_014805445.1 Diplogasteroides magnus
CATTGGCCAGGCGAGAATTCTACCCATGAAGCAATTACACAAGGCTATTGCGGGGTGGATAAAATGGGCTCCCCTTCAGATCCGCTGGCCCTTTTTCCCCCCCCCCCCATCGTATCCGATAGTGTCAGTCGATGCGCAATGGGCTTAAACAACTTACACAGCATTCGGTATCGAAGACACTTTTAAATGAATAGTGAAACAGCACTTACAAGGTATCATGCATAGATTAAAAGTATCGTACACGTCATGAACGTGAAATGGCAAGGAATAGAATGATCAAAGTGAAACAACTTTATCCATCGCTGCATGCAAATACTCGTCCTAAGCAAAGGTAGACAAATATCTCAGTCAACAACGAAACATTCTTATCAAATTCCAACCTTTTTTTAGTGCAATACTCAACAATCAATAACAATTTCAATCACAAACTCAACAAGAACAAGGAAAGAGGGGTTTAACGAAGGAATTAGATTATGGAGCTATCAGGGTTTAGCAAGAAGTAACTAACAAGAATTGTGTGTTTCTGTCAATTGATAAACTACCGAACTACCGTAATCCTCTTATCCCTTCCTCTTCTTGGCCCCTTTATTGTTGACCTTTGGCGTCTTCTTCTTCATCCTCTGTCTTCTCTCTTCTCGTGTCTCCTCTCCGTCACCAAAGTCCTCCATCATCTCTGCGAACTGAAACAAGCACATTTTTACCACTGCTTTACATTAGTCAACGAATCATATTATAGCAGAGATACACACTTTTAGAATCGAACGTCATTGAGACACACTGATAGAATCTCTATTTCGAGGTGTCATCAAGCCTACAGTAATTCACGAAACCCTGGAGACATTGCTTTATCACAGGCTGATATCTTTCACTCTGTTTGTAGGGGTAATCAAAATGAATAAATGTTACTTGATCAGCAGACACGAATGCATCGTTGTCTCCATAGTCCTGATCCTCCTCATCAGATTCTCCATCGAAACGTGCACGTCTCTGTTTGGGCATCAGATCCTGTCAATGTTACATTCATTTACCACAGGTGTACAGTTAATATTTAAGAAGTTATTTGTTATTACATACATACATGGGCAGGTATCGTGACAATAATTTCAACGCAGAGCGACTCCCACACAAATAAGGATTCATTTGCAGAGTGGCTAACACAACATTTTATAATTTCAACAGTGAAAATTGAAAAAAATCCACTCTGCAGGGTGACTCTCATGACATTTTCAGAGTGGCTTCGTCATTTTTTACGAGCCTGCTCATGTATGATTACATAATACCGCCAACATCGCCCATTCATTTCTGAATGGTCTCTAGCTGCAGTATCAAGGCTGTCCCAATCGATATCATTATAAGTCATCTACCGTATCCCCTGACCTCATCACTCTCCTGTCCCTCAATGACCAGATCGTCGTCATCTTCGTCCTCTTCATCTTCTTCTTCACCTCCATCCTCATCATCATCATCCTCCATATCATCCATATCATCCATCGAAAGATTGTCCTGAACGAGATTCATCTTTCTAAACTACCAACAGGTCGAAGAAGATCATATGACTAAAGACTCATATTTGCCTACCGTGTAAAACGCAAAACAAATGGGTTTACTAACAAAACAGATATAAAAGAGAGATTTGTTTAGAGACAAGGAACTAAACAATGTTATCTTGAATATCAAGCATTGAGTTGTGACAACGAATGAAAGTATGAAACCAACATCTTCTCCATCGTCGTCCTTCTCCACTTCCCCATCTCCTTCATCCTCATCAGCAGCCTTGCGTTTCTGAACGAACAAAGTAATCAAACTACAAACTACTCGACCAAAGATCAGAGAGTAAACTACAAACCTGCCCCTTCTTCTGTTTCTCCATAGTGAACTCCTTACTGAAGTCGATGTCGAAATTGTCATTTGCCTCTCCAGGCTCGAATCGAGCTGAATACGAATTTTGTTATGAGAAATTGACGGTTCTCTCTCTAGAAGTGGCAGTAACTCACCCATAACTTCTTCGAATTCATCCGAATTGACTGATTCAATATCATCCCAGTCCTCTTCTCCTTTCTCCTTCTTCTACAACAACAAACTAGACTAACACAAAACACTACAAACCTCCTCCTTTGCCTTCTCCGCAAACTTAATAGTAGCAAATCTGTGAATGAAACGCTCATCGGCCGGAATCTCGTCCTTTCTCTTCGTAATGTATTCCTGAAATGAATATTTGAATGATACAGTAACCCTGGGTGTATATGAAATCAAACTGTAGATACACATACCGCACTGGAGATTGGAAGTGCACGAACACCCGTAGCCACTCTCTTGTGGGTCGCGCCCTTCTTGGGTGCAGTCGTCTTAGGGTTTCTGAATCATGGATATTTCGATACTAAATCGATAATTCGGAGAATACTGTAATTGTATCGATAGATATAGCCACTGTAATAGTCCACGTAGGAATCACCTGAAAACGAATCTGTCCAGGAAAGCGATCGAAGTGAAGTCAGTCAGTGGATCTCCACCGTAATTGACAGTCTTGCCCTGCAACATTGATTGATTATAACTTTTATAGCTAGTACAATTCAAGGAATCCGAGGCAAACCCGGTGAATGTGCGTTTCAAGATGAGTGTATAACTCACACTCAAAACGGAGTTCGCGAATACTCCCACCGAGGGATGATAGTGTTGAGAGAGCAAGCGCAGTTCGGAATCGAAAGCTCCCTATAAATGATCATAGTGAATCTGTCAATTACTACCAATCAATTGAATAAAAAACAAAGATATAAAAGTCACTTACTTCACATGAAATGAAGAGTGGATTCCTGGCTGATGAGTCGTAGAGCGAGACACCACTGTGGTGGGCTGAGGATAACATTATCAAGTTCATATTTATTTGACAAGTTCTTGATAGCAATTGGAATTTACAGCGAAATGGATGACGATTATCATAATGGATTCGTAATTTTCAATTCCTTCTCCATGTACAAATGTAACTCTAACCATTATTCTTCCTATGCACCCATCCCTGTGTATTCAATGCAGGAAGTGTCCCTGCCATTGGCTTCTTTCCCTTCTCTTCCTTCTTCTTTAATGAAACCTCCTTGATCTGCAATATGCGCTCATAATCATTGGCCTTTCACTTCTCCACAATGCACAATTGTGAATGAAAGCGATTCAATGTCGTTCTGGCTACTTTAATACACCTTTCCAGCAATGCAATCTACCTTGTTTCGCGTACATAATTTTACAGCGAAAGCATGAGCGTCATGCTGACTTCATAAATATATCAATCTACTTTGACAAACAATAATATTTTCATGGGTTGAATGAATAGAAGACCAACCTCATCATCACTACTGTCCTCGATATCCTCTCGCTTCTCAACCTGCAATGTTCACGTTTCCATCTATCTTGAAGAGCATATATCTAGTTGTTAGAACAAACACATTGGCCAACTGTCACTTAATATTTACCCTGATCCTCATTTCTCTTTTCATTCCCACCTTGATACCCGCTCCTCTTGCCAATGGCCTTCCGTCATCGTCAAGGTCCACGTAGTGCTCTTCCTCGTCGTCATCGTCCATCTGTAAATGAGAAACATTGAAGAAGTTATAAGTGACTTAAAGCAGTTTGATTATGATAATGCCTGCAAGTAAATAAAACATAGCCCACCTCACTCATTGCCCTTTTCTCCTCTTCTTCATCCTCCTCAAACTGCTTCAAACTCCTCTTGTCATTCTTCTTCTTCTTCAGTCCACTCACAGACAAAACACTCTGCAAGTAACACTCAACCCATCTTGAAATATCAATGACACATATTTTAAGAATTCAGTCCACACTACGAAAGAGAATATTTTAGAAATTATGATCGAGAGGAAACTTAAACTATTGAGGCGAGGCAAATGCATCTAGTTGTTAACTATTTCTTACCTGTGGTTCTCTCTGCACTACAATCAGTGCAGGCCGATCTTCCAACAGACGTGAGACCATCAACAGGATTCCTGCAGCGAATGGGGCAGATTCTACCGTAGCCACCTAAAATAGATTTATATGAAGATTATCTCTAATCCAGCAAAGCAAGTATTTTAATCTTCGAAAAAACAATTCAACAATGATTCAGTGCATTGGTTTTGGTTTTCATTTATAAATAATAAAAAAAAACAGATTCAAATGTTTTACCAGAAAAATGACTGCAAGTGTAACTCGTATCATTTTAGCCACTCATGGAGGGACAAATGCCAGTATTTCCAACGATCATTCACCTGTAGTAGTCGCTTCACGAAGGCCCTCACTCGTTGCTCGATTTGATCGCCCTACAAACATTTCAATTGTATGGGACAATAACACACTGATGGAGAACCCATTCAATATCGGAAATAATTATGCATTTATCTATTTACAGTCACTCAAAATCGCCGAGTCATATTTTCAATGTGTTTGACTACGATTAGTTGGACAAATCTGCTGTCTTCCCGATATTCTCGATGGAGATACTGTACTCACTACCGTACCTTGAGTGTCTTCCACAGTAGATCCAACAACTGGTGCTGCGTTGCGGGAGGCGCGTGCTCCAGCAGCTTACGGTACAGTGCAGAGTAGAAGCGATCCGAGAGGGAATCACTGAAGGAAGCAAGACTTTCAAATGATACCGTACTCGTAACTACAGACCGCTCGATGGTGCCGTAACCACACACTTCTTGAAATGGCAAGTCTCTCACCTGAGATTGAGTACATGATGCAGCAGCTTCAATGTCTGCAGAGCGACGCCGAATGGAGCCTGAATGATAAATCGAGTATTTTTATTGTAAATAATAATAAAGACCTGATGGACGAGTCTGTAAAGGGCGTCGATGTCTTCCGAGAGCGAGTCAGCCTTGTCTGAAATGACTCCCATACAACACTAAAAGCATTACGCAAGTAACTATTGATTTTGTATTAAAATATTATTAATGTGATATTTCGAGAACAGACTTCAAATATTGAAAGAGATACTGACCCTTTGCATAAGGGAATGCCCTATTAGCTCCACTGAGTAGAATGGCCACCAGTTTGTTCTCTGTCCTTCGTTGAGCCACCAGAGTCTCAAAGGGAACAATTGTCATCAATGGGTGGCTTTATATGGAGTAATAAAACTAAGAAGTGGAAAAAATAAGAAATTAAACCTATTGATGACTCATTATGAACAACCTACACAACAACCAAAACAACTTACAACGGAACAAAGCATACAAATAAAATGGATGCTACCCGAATCCGGCATGGTAAAATGAATAAATAGTTTGAATAGATGTTGAAACCTTGAATAGTCCAAAGTAGATAGTGAGTAGATTGGCTGCGAGATCACTCTCCCCTGGTCGTAGAATGAGTTGTGAGAGGAACTTGGCTGCATGATGTTGTGCAGTCTCGGACACGTTACGTCTGCAACCAATCAATAATGTATGGTCCATTACAATAGTTTCTATTTAAAATCATCCAAAATCGTTGAGTAATACTAAATTGTCTAAATACCAAAATAATCCAGCAATTTTTCCATAGCACCCCATACTATTTGATAAGAAAATGTGACATTGCTAACAATAATTAATGAGCAAGTGTAGGCACATGACAGCAAGTCTTCTTCAATTCCAATTCACCTGTAAATGAGTCTCTCCACTTCAGTCACAATGATTGGTCGCATGTTCATTTGCCGCCTCGTGAGTTCTCCAAGAAAACTCTCGCATCTGGCCGCTACCTGAAGTATGATACTTCATTCAACCATTCTATTCCACTTGTCAATCATTCTATAACCATCACGATTTGTACACCTTCCCATAAAAAGAGAAATATTAATCTTCATGTTTCTACGAACTCTCATCATATACACAAACAAACCTTCTTGTTCGGGTGGCCCATCTTGTTCACGAGCAGCGTCAGCAGGAACTGCAAAGTTGTTCATTTGCCAAGAGTTTCGTACCTCAGCGGAGTCTACCGTAATCAATGTGAATACCGTACCTGTTCTTGTTCCGGTCTCTCGGCGAGCAGATTCTGTACAGCCTGCAGACATCGGACGCACAAATTCTCCACTGCCATACCGGAGATTTCCTGTAACAAACAAGGAATTGCAAGGGAAAACAATAGATTCATGAAACGTTTACGATATCGAAAGTGACACCATTACACACAGGAATTTGTTGGAGGTTATTCTATGACTAATGAAGGATGAACGGATATGAAAATGAAGATAATGTGGATACCAGCAGAGCCTTCGTGAATCGCTCATAGAGTATCTTCAGCTCGTGTTCGAATCTAAACGAGCATCAATTAAAAGCCCGTTTAAAAGACAGGATACCTCCATAGTACGAGTATTCTCTTCTTTGCCTGCACTGACTGAGAGGAGAGTTCACCAAGACGAGCGAGGGGACGCTAAATATTCACAAAAATATATCTTAAAAATCACGTGTCCGGTCAGATTTAGATATTTCATGGAGAATGTAAAATGAACCATAAATATTCCAACGATTAACCTCAGATGATGTAGAAAATACATACCGATCCAAATGAGAACAGTTTCCTATTGGGAGGCAGTAAATCCTGGATGAAAAGCTCCTCCAGTTGAGCTGAAAGAGAAACATGGACATTTTTGTAATAGATTGGAGTGAAATGTCTATATTGCACGTTTAAAATAATGCCAAAGGAGAAAGCTGCAATATGTATCTTGATGGGACAACTCACGAATCAATTCCATTGCCTCTCTCACATTCTTCCTCTCAACTGAGTGAACGAGTGAACCGACAGCCGAGACGGAGTGAACCTGCATTACAGTACCATTTTGCATACAAAGGGAATGAAGAGGATGTGTAAGGAAAGAAGCCCCGAATACCAAAACTTTCACATCAGATATTTGTATTCATATCGCCATAGTAACCAACCGGACTGTTCCTGATCTGCAGGGTCAGTGCTGTCTGCTTGTCGCCATGTGTACCACGTTGAGCGATCGTCTGTAGCCAGGCAGCCTCACCACCGCCCGACACACGCATTACTGGAAATCATGAGTTTGACCCGATTAAACTACTTCTAGTTATAGCAGATATAATAACCTACAAGCGCTTCAAAACGCTCTAGATCGTGTGCGTGACCCTATTAGCCATCTACCGTAACCTACACTGATTGTAGAGATCAGCATCCGTTCTTAATAGGAGATCGGACTCCTCTGCCAGTTTCCTCTGTTCTTCATCGGATACTTTGTCCTTGGTAGCATCTTCGACCTTCGCGTCGATCTTAAATGGAAAAATGTAGTTTTCGAATGCATCTCTCCATTCAGGATACAGTAAGTGTCTACAATTTACCTGATACTCGTACCACTTCTGACCCTCGCGATGCTTGACAACGGGAAGGTTTTTCGGCTGACGATAGTCTCCTAAATAACATTTATACGGTAAAGTCTTCTTTAACACAGTTGCTTACTGCCAGTTTGTAAAACCCGGGTTAAATCAAATCATACATAATCGATTGGCCTTCTGATAATGATTACCTCCTTTCTTCTCAAACTTCTTCTTCGGCCTTGCCACTTCATCCAATGATTTCTCCTTCGGAGCCTTCCCGAACTCCTCCCCATTCCTCTCGAGCTGAAACAATCACTGTATTACTTTTTTGACTCAAACAATAGAAGCCACTTTAAGGGGGTTGTTTGTTCTTTTCCACCATACAACACTTGTAAAACATCTTTTTTTTCAAGCCCACCTTCTTCTTGGGAAACGTCCTCTTTCCATCCTCTTCTCCTCCAAATTTCTTCATGTACTGTAATATCACAAATGATACGCTCAAAGCAAATAAAAACATACTCCATTCATGTGTCCATTCTGTGCATGGTCCTTCTTGTGAACTCCATTCTCTTTCTTCTTCCATTCTTTTCCATCCTTCCTCGGTCCTCCATCATCCTTCTTATTCGACTTGAATGTACCTAGAAACATCAATGAACTGCGACACGATTGTATCAACATACCTTCCCTCTGCTTCTTCTTCCCTGTACCACCGCCAATCTTTTTCACTTTCATACCCTTGGATCCTGGAACAACAGAAATAGAAGATGAAGCATACTTTAGATATCAAGACTAGGTCGTGGACCTGTATTTGACAAAAATATGCGTCAAAAAATGAAAATTTTTATTGAAAGTCGAATACAGCAAGAATGGGGAATAACATGGCAATGGAAAGAGTGGGTATTATTACTGTATTTCATTAGATCTGATTTCACGGACAATTAATGGTCTACCCATAAGCAAAGAAATTAACGAACAAGAAAGTGATCGATACCGACATTGTGGAGAGAATAACACTGGTAGGGCAGCGATTTGTAGCAGCGTTCTACAGAACTAGGAACACGAAGACTACATTCCCCACCATACTTTAAGATAAGAAACAAGGAATTTCCATACAGGAATATACAATTTGAATCTCTTCCTCATACAACCTTAATCTGTTTAAGTTGTCCAAAGTACGCGCATGCTTCCCTCTCAGCAACCACGGTTATGTTGTAGACGGGATGAGTTTCCTCCTCAATTCACATAGTTTCACTTTTGAATTAACAAAAAATAACAGCGAATTTTCAATATCACAAAAAGGAAAATCTAACCAGAAGCGATCTCAGTCCTCCCAGAATGAGAGTCTTGTCTTCAATGAACGACTGTGCAACCGCCAGACCTGCAAATGTCACCACTATTCAAAAGTCTTTCTTGCAAACAATGTTCCCCGTGGCAGTCTAACAATGGGGGTTTTTGGACCTGTACCCGGGGATTCGTTCCATATGTATATCTTTCGAATGCACTTGGGGGGAAACCAAAGAATACACAGCCATTTTTGCTACAGCCCTCAACTGCAGGAGAAAAGGGTCAAAATAGGTAAAAAAATCGATATTTTCGAAACAGCCCATATGATATATCATTCGATAGTGCATAAAAAGTTGATCAAAGCGCACCCATTTTTGACCTCTGAAAAAAATCCTTGCAAGAAAAAATGGCAAAAAACCCATTTTTCGAGTAATTATTTTTGGATAACACATTATATCTCCTTTACACAGCCACATAAGGCCATAGTCCAAGGAGCAAAATTTATTGGTTAGAGGCCCTCTGTAATATGCGCACACAAAATCCAGGATCAGAGACAAAAAACTTTTCCGATTTTTTGGAGGTAAGGGTGAAAATGGACCAAAGTCGAAAAAATGGATTTACTTCAAATGACTCCCAATCGAGTCGAAAATTACTAAAATAATTTTTAGAATCGTTTTCAGAAATTTTTGAGAGATATTTTTTTTGAGTTTTGGACCATTTTCACCATGGGGTCCCTAAAAAATCGGGAAAATTTTTTGTCTCGGATCCTCGATTTTGTGTACGGATATTATAGAGGACATCCAATAAATGTTGCTCGTTGGAGTATGCCCATATCTGGCCGCGTAAAGGAGATATAACGTAAAGGAATGGACCTATTTTGCTCAAAAAACAGGTTTTTTGCTATTTTTTCAAGCAAGGATTTTTTTCAGAGGTCAAAAATAGGTGCGTTTTAGTCAACTTTTTATGCGCTATCGAATGATATATCATTTGGGCTGTTTTGAAAATATCGATTTTTGACCTATTTTGACCAATTTCTCCTGCAGTTGAGGGCTGTAGCAAAAATGGCTGTGGATTCTTTGGTTTCCCTCCAAGTGCACTCGAAAGATATACATACGGAACGAATCCCCGGGTACAGGTCCAAAAACCCCCATTGTAAGGCAAACTACACCCAAAGTTTGAAAATCCATTACAATTCCATACCTGAAAGCACGTAACACGTGTGGTACACGTCTCTACGACAGTTTGGCTTGTCCAGGAGACCTCCAGACGGATCCTGCAAATTTGAATTACTATTTTCCCGCCAATTACCTGAATGAGGCTTTTTCCCACCTGACAGCAAACGAGGATGTACTCCTGCAGTGCCCTCGCATCAAAAGCATCCCCGAGTGGGACGGCCTCCTCCCTCACCAATTCAGTGTCAATCAGTCTGCAATACATAGTGTCCTTCATATAAACAATGGATTACAGTAATATCAATGTTGATCAGTTTGTGATAGTTCCCCCTGTAGTTAGATACAGTAATCAACACCTGAAGACCGCCGCTTGCCAGAACGAATAGCAGCCATCGACCAGCTTGTTCGTTCTGCCCTGCAAACAGGAAACTATTTTATCGTATATGAACACGCTCAAAACTATTCGCCACGAAACTTGTTATTACAGACAGGTGAAAATGGGCATCAATAATCTCATAATTAAATATGAGCTGATTTATATCCTTTTCAATAGATAAAGAACAAATAAAATGATGTTACCTGGAATCCTCCTTCGTATTGCATCTGCCTCTTCGCCAGCCATCTGGAAAGAATGCATGTCAATTATCAATATAATCGTTCAAAGTTAAATAACTTAAATCTACAGTAACCTCACCTAAGTACCGCTTGAACATCGGCGAGTCGCGCACGGTTCAGAAGACACAGACAGGCGAAGCCACAGAATGTGTATCTCAAGAGCATCATGATTCCATTACCCCATTTGACGTTAATATTTAGTTCCGTATAAAAGCAGTTTACATTGAAAAAACACTTGGTTGATGCTGTTATTGCCTGACCATAAATGTGATCTAAGATTTAGAGTAGAGGAAGTGATAATTAATTCAGACCGACTCTAGACAACAAGAATTGGCAGTCTTGTAAACATGCCGTAGATTGACTCACCCTCCATGCGCCTCTGCTCCAGGCTCTCCACCAAAGCCTCCCTCGTATGTCTGACAACTGAAAAGACAGATATGAGTCATATCATACGACTAAAGGAAATACTCAACTATTCCCATCAGTGCATTTCTACAGGAATCGAACGAGTAGAGGGGAGTGTGTACAATAAGATGCGCTTACAGAAACTAGTATGGGCACATTCTACCAATTCATTGAAAATCCAAAGAAAATGAGGCAATACCTGACAATCCACTCAGCCACCATGTCTGTCAGTGTATCGTCTAGTATGCGGAGTAGAGAGGCGACAGAAAGGGCGAGGTACGGTGCACGTATGTCCTCCTGAGACAGAGTACATGTCAAAATAAAGTGAAATCCCTGAATTTCAGCTTGACGCTTCCGGATCATAGAAAACGAGCTGATTACTATACTACTGAAACCAGCGAACACCGAATATAGAAATTGACAGTACCTCTCCTCCTTTGTGCATAGTGTAGGCACCCGATGGTTGGTGCATCGATCCAAGGAACTTGTACATCTTCACTCTAGAAAGGCACAATTAAGAAGGAAGGAACAAAACAAGACCTGTCAATAGACTTGTAAGCCTCTTCAGTTCGCAGTGAGGCCAGACATAACACAGCAGCGTATGTAGTGGCTAGGTGGCCAAGCTGACCAGGACCTCCTGAACACAAGCTAATTAATGTGAATCATAGTCCTCACAGCGGGCTGTAGGCAGCAAATTATGTACAAAGGACCACAAGTGATATCAAGGCGTGCAGATGTTAGTGACCATGCAAGTTTATGAATGATTCGAACAATAGAAATACCTCCGTATCCTCCTTCGGGATGCTCGCAAGACTTCAGGAAGCGAACGATGTCGTTCTTCATTTTCGGCTCGATCTACAAATAAAAATATATTTCCCAGAAACGAGTAAGGAGTGCTTTGACAGAAAGAATGTATTAACCTCTCCTCCAAGCAGCGAGAGTGCGTGCACTGCCCAGTAGCACAACCATGGACGAGAAGCATCCAGAGCCTAAAAACAAACATGAAAGGTGTTTCTACACTTGAATACAATAAAAACCAGCTTAAACAACATTCGTAGCATAACATAAACTAAATTTACCCCGTAGCTCTTAGGAAGCTCTCGAAGAGTCGCGAGCAGATATGAGATGTGCAATTCCCTGCAAATCGTCGAAATTTCCAGAGAACAGGAGTGATTAATATGACAAACCTCTCGAGTGGTGGAGCCTTCTCTCCATCAGGACGACCCAAAGCGTACGCAGTGGCCTCTTCACAACATGCTTCCTCAGTCTTCTTCTACAATCATACAATTTATCTCAAAGCGACCCAGCTGAATTTTTCCAAAAAAACGGTCTTATTTGCATAATATGATAGTAGCACTTGCATCAACCCTTAAATTCAGTTCATAGCAGTCTGATAACGGAAAAATAAATTCAGGAAAAAGAGCAAAAAGTTAAATATAAATAGTACAACTTAAACAGCTAAAATTTTCTATTTCTTACCTGTTCCTTGAAAGTTTTTGTGATGAATCCGTCATCCCGACATGAGAAGCGTGTGTCGAACGACCGAAATATCGCCGAAAGTCGATCCGACGCCATTTTAATCCAATTTTGCGATTTTTTAGCCGAATAAAATGTTCCGAAATTTCAAAATTTTACGCTGAGAAATTACACCAACAATGCGCTATTTTACGGATTCCTCTTCACCACGTTGGATTACCTCGGCTTTGAAACGAAAACTTCCGTGGCCTTTGGATACGGTATTCGGATTTATTGAGTGCGAAAATCCAATACGAACTTCACTGTTCATCTGAAGCGCTAATTAACATGCGATGGTGTCAAATCACATTGCAAGACGAAAGGTTTCGGATTTCTGAGGGTGAGGGATGAGATGGCGACAATTAGCCGTCGCGGACATAGAGACATGGCTTTACGTACTTCATACAGGATGAGATTCACACATCGGTTTCACTATTCTGCAGCACAGGTGAGACCCTTCTTCAGAGAAGTTTTGGATTATAATCTTTGAAAAATGAGACGTAAGTAGTCATATTAGTTGGAGATGACATCTTAGAAGGAAAGAATAACATTATGCTAGAAACAGGCCCATTTGAGTTCGATTGCATTTGCACTACGTTGTATCATGCAAGAGAGGGAAGTCAATTGGTCAGATTGTTCAAGGAAGCAGAACAATGTACACTTGGAGAGGAATACTGGACAGATACTGTAGTCATTGGTGAGTATCATCCACTTACATGTCCTGATGTTGAGCAGTTACAATGAATAATAACTATAATTTGTTATCTGTTATGTTATGATCTCTTTCTGTTGTTTCCTCTTGGATACAGTGCTTTCTTCGTCAAATGCCTTCTTTTCCAGCCTACATCTTCGCCCAATACCATTCTTGCCAGTTCGAGAGACTCTTCGATACGATCTCAAGGGGAAGGTGAACAAGGAAGACCATTTACAAACATATTCCAATTCATTTAGATTCGCTCCTCGTCACTACAAGGAACTGCAGGACATCTGGTTCAAGGCGAGATACAAAGAGGTGGGAATAGCATTGTTGACAGTCATTCAACAGAATATGACACTAATGAAATGGAATGATTGAGAGCGAAAGGAAGCGTCAGAAGTTGTTGGGAGCAGTGGAGAAGTACAGATTACGAAGGAAGTATCCCCCTCCTGCATCCATTTGGGATGGACAAGAGACTGTATACTCATTCAAGGAGAACTCACGAAAGGTCAAAAGGATCATTTCATTTCATATACCTCCCAGTATTACGCGGCTTTACCAAAAGGTTGACAATAGATGAAATCACATCTCTTTTAGTATCTCAAACAGTTCTACAAGTCAAATCCATACCCATCATTGGATCAAAAGAAGGAAATAGCGAGGATAACGGAATTGGAATTGGTTCAGGTCTGTATTCACAAACATTAAATGTCATTCTTGTTGTGGACTTGTCTTATTTGAGATTTCAAATTGGTTCAAGAACAGACGACAACGAGAGAAATCATCGAAGAAGGAAATAGTCAAGACAGAAACAATGAGTGCAACAATGGCAGAATGTCTACTGGCAGCAACTTCATATCCATAGAGAATACAATTCAATTAGATAATACCTTCGCTTTCAAATCATCATCGGTAGATTTTCGCTTGTTTTTGTTCACTAATCTTTGTGTATAACTTTCTCGATATTCTGAAATGCCACTTATTCATTTGCATGCATTCTATTAGGGTGCTCCGAAAGTCCTGTCGTATTTTCGATTTTCTTGAAATATCTCGATGGAAACTGAGTTCCGTTTCCAAACAACTATTGCGAAATTATGTCCATGTCCACACATGTTTACCAATGACGGGTGATGACGTCATTCCTTCTGATGACGTCATGGCAGTCGCAACACCAATTTTGACCCCCAAAAATGATTTTTTGCCATAACTCTTTTAGAAGTGTTCGTAAAATCGATGTTAGATATGCTAAAAACAGGATATTATTTCCTGAAGGAACCTTTGTTGTTAGGGCTCGTGACCTCGATCCACAAGAAAGTTATGGTCCAAAAACCGAAAATTTTCGAAACTTTCAATTTTGCACTTAGAGGCACCAAACTTTCCAAGAATGTAGAGAATTACAAATAAAATGTTTGGTGTGTAGAACATTATTTTGTGCAAGTTCATTCAGAAGTTATAGC
>JACMIF010003507.1:0-14425 GCA_014805445.1 Diplogasteroides magnus
ATCAACTTTCTTTGTGGAGGTCGTTGGAGATCGAGTCAAACGCCAGTACAAAAGCATATGTGTGAGACGGATCCCGCGACGCATAGTATTCGGGAAGAGGTTCGATGTCCTAATACCGCACATCTCACAGAACTCTGCGGGTCATCACAAACTATCATAACCCAATGCACAACCCAATCATATTTCTATAGGTATTTAAGATACCTAAATTCAAGTATACAAAATGGCTTTCAGTGGGGTTTACTAGGGTGGGCCGGTGGGGTTTACCAAACAATCGGTGGGGTGGTGGGGCTGTGGGGTTTACTAAAGGCCCACAAAATTTCGTTGAAGTCCGTATCTGTGATTTGGTTTTCATTCAAATTTCGCGGTTCTTTTCAGTTTCTCCTGAGTGGAAATTCCTGCTTTATGAAAGTCCTAAAGCGCGGATTGACCTCATACGGCGCATAGAGTTCCTTGTGCCTGGTGAGTTTTTGGAAGTTAAAGTTTTAAAGGGATTTTAGAGGTTTTATTAGTGGCTTAAGGTCACATGTATGAAATCTCTGGAATAGCAGCAAGCCTCTTGACCTTGATATATGCACGAGTGCATTAACATAACTGGGAATTCTTTTGCAGGCTCGTTAAAATCCCACAGCCTCATTCGGGTTAAGCCTACGCAGCTCTTTTAAAGTAAGTCTGCGCTTTTGGTTGCCATTTTTGCTTTTTTAAACATGGTTTCTTGTTGCTGAACTTCCTAACATCAAAAAATCAGCCGCTGTTCTATAGAATTTGCGGCGACTATTAGGGTTTCTAAATCGGTATTCAACTTCAATTCTGATTTTCCATTTTCCGCGGAGCTGTTGTCTCTACGAGCGATAGGCAACCGCTCCGCGGAGAATGTAAGAATCAGAAATAAATTTTACCACCGATTTAGAAACCCTAGTGACTTTGCGTGGTTCTAGCTGATTCTTATCGAAGTGCACTGTTTGCCTACATCTTTAACTTTATTTTCACATGAAAGAATTGCAGGTTGCGATGAGCAGGGTATCGGATGGAGCGGGAAAAAGTCAAAGTGAGTTGAATCCATGTACTCCTAGCTTCTTTCTTTCTTGCGTTTGTTTTTCACTCGAAGTATTATATATTTCCATTCTCTTCAATGAAGACTCTTCATAGTTCAAAGGATGGTCAAATTTGACCTCACCGACCCGTTTTTCGGTCCCAAAATCGACCCACACAGAACCGCCCTGGGGGGGGGGGAAGAATCACTATGACTCATTTCACCCCACCGACACGCATTTGGCGAAAATTGTTTTCCCACCGACCCGCCTTTGACCCCGGCTGCATCAGCCTTTGAACTATGATTCTCTTCTGTTTTCACTTATTTTCTAATCTTCTTTTTTTCCAGCGCCCACGGCCTCCGTCACCGGCCGCCAATACGCCCAAGTGCCCAAGCTCGGAGGACTGGGCGGACTAGGATATTCTCGACTCCCAACTACTCCCGCCGGTTCATATTTGTTGCATTGCGGGATTTTTGCGGTGTGACGTCCGACGATGGATTAATTTCCGGGTGATCGGGAGGGGGGGGGGAAAGCAGATGTATGCTATTTCAAGAGTAATGTCTTCTGCAGGCCAGTCGGCTCCTGGTCGATACGCTGCAGTCCCTATGGTTGGACGACTCGGATATGGCGGTGGTATCCCACCCCAGCATGTGAGTCCACACCGTTCTAAAGAAATGATTCATCCTTGTCCTTGTTCGTGCCCATGCATGATGTCAAGTTAATTCCATTTTTAGACGAAACCCGCTGAGTGCTCCGCAACTGGTGTTCAGTACGCAAAGGTTTCGAAGATCGGTCTCGGACTCGGATTAGGTATTTTAGGACGTATTCATTAATTATTAATTATGCCTAACTTGAGGTTACTCTAAACCCGCCATCCCAAAGCCTGCCACCCAGGCGGCTGCAGCTTCAGCCAAGCCAGTCAGTAAAGCTGCTGCGCCGAAGGCTCCGGCACCCACACCTCGATTTTCCGTGGTGCCAAAGCCGCACGTGCCGAAACCGCCAACACAGCCCAAGGTTGCCCTTGTCTCGATGATTCCTGTCTTACCAACTGTTCGTCAAGGTTGTTTCCGCGTCTGAAGGTGCCTCTCATGACCACTCGTACGGTCAAGCTGTGGTGAAGAAGGTGAGAGTTGCTATCGGAAAATGATTTATTTGTTATTACGGTAGGGAAAGCAAGCAGAAGCCAATTTTTCTGTCGTCTGATTCCCTCAGAGCTGTTGTCGCTCTCTTGTGATAGACAACTGCTCCGAGGGAATTAGACGACTGAAAAATGGACTTCTGCTTGCGTTCCCTACCCTATTTGTTATCCCCCCCCCATATTTTGGCTCTTACCATGTTTCCTGAAACAAGCTTCCAAACATAATATTATCCTGTTTTTCGAATAATTGACTAGCTCTCGTTGTTGAAGCGCTTCTCTATTTATCCGATTGCTGAACCAGATATCTATTTTTTTCACAATGATCAACTGCAAATGACACTAGTTTCAGGAAGAGCCCGATCCTTACTTCAATGCAGCCGTGTCAACTGCGATGTTCCTCAACGTGCCGGTCAGAGAACCGACTCCGGAGCCTGTAAGTTTATAAACATTTTTGTTGATGGTGCGTTCTTTTGCGTGTTTCGAAACGTTTTGAAACACCTCAAACCATTTCGTTTCGAAATGAGACGAAAGAGCCAGAGAAACGTGTTTCGAAACGGCGAAAGTGCTCATCATGAAATAAATATACATGGGGATTCGTGCACATCATGCCCCTCCAGGGAGGTCACCGTGATTTTTTTGGGAATATATAAAATACGCAAGATTATAGTGCAAAAACGATCTTTTTCTTCCTGCAGGGTGTTCTCAATGATTTTCCCAGGATGTTATGGTGATTTTTGCTTCGATTATGCTGATGAATGATTAAAAATCAATTTGTAGGTGTCGGTGCCCTGCCCTCTCCCTGCATCCACTAGTCTGCAAATAAAGAAGGAAGAGGAGGAAGATGATGGAGAGTATGGAGATGTGAGCGACATTGACATTCAGGTGGGCATTTTATATTTATTATTTCCTTTCCCTTTCGTTTGCCTCGTTAGCTCTCGACGACGGCAAATCAATAAAGCCAAACAAATCAATCAATAAAGGGCCCAAAACAGTGAAGGAGTTACAGGTGCGTAATGTGGTGTGCAACTACACGCTGCCACTACACATCGACCTTCGACAGCTCGCACAAGCCAGCAACAACGTCACCTTCGACAGAGGAAAGGGAGTGCTACTGAAGCAGAAGAGGAATCCCATGTGCTACGTCAAGATATACAGTTCCGGCAAGGTGTACATCGTGGGCTGTAGAAGGTTGGTTGATTGTGTCCATGCATGAGCAGGGGATCGTAACAATAATTTCAAGTGCGAATTGCCTTCCACGCAATTTGTGTTTTACAAAAAGGTTCTATTTGCGGAGTGGTTAACTAAGAAATTGACCATTTTCAAGATTAGAAACATTTCACCCTGCAGTGTGCCTCCCATTACATTTGCCGAGAGACTTTGATTTTTTTAACAGTCCTGATTATTTTTGATTGTGTAGATCGTAGGGCACACCAGGTTCTTGACAGTTTGAACTGTGTAGCTTACAGTACTCTATTTGATGGAATATTTTACAGTGAAGCAGAGTGCATGACAGCCGCTCGATCCATTGCTCGAAATGTTCAGCGTGCGATGAACAAGTTGGAAAGTGTCGTAAGTAAATCAGTACCATAGTATTGTAGTTGCGGCTTTTTATACTTTATTTTGTGTTTCACATCAATGATGATGCGACAACACGCATAATAAGCTTAAACGGATTCATGTACGGTATTTGGAAATGGGAATACGTGCCTTTTTAAGGTCCGCATTCGCAATTACCGTGTGTGCAACGTGCTCGCGACGTGCAAGATGCCGTTTGGAGTGAAAATCGAAGACGTGAGTATTTTTAAAAATTAAAAAGATCTTGAGGCTGTGATTGTCATCAGTTCAAATTCCTTTCAACCGGTACTTATTCAGCTCGCCGCCCAGTATCCAGCAGAGTCGCAGTATGAGCCTGAGTTGAGTGTTGGTCTTGTGTGGAGGAACAAGACACCGAAGGCCACTCTTCGCATTCACACAACTGGAAGTATTACAGTAACCGGAGGTGAGGACTTATTGTTTTTATATGTGTACCGCTATTCATAGTACTTTGTAATGTATTCACTGTATACTTTGACGTTTGTTGCACAACAATGGGAACTGATTGATTATGCCAAGATGCTTTATCTCGGATGTTATTTTCCAATAGGGGGTCGGGCATCTTCAAATCAGTGCTTCTGTCCAGCGTGATGTTGGCCTCCGTGGTGCTGTGGAGCCGCATGTTCGCCTGCAATTTGTAGTTTGAATTGGTGTAGACTACAATCTGTACCCGTGGGCTTGGAGGAGGTGGAGGGCGTCTTAATCGCACTCTGCAGCTGACCCGACATCGAGACCATCAAAGCTGAAACATTGCGGTGTTTAGCGGCCACTGACTTATGCGGTTTATCGTATCAGCAGCAGTACTAACTGGAGTTGGTGGACTTGGGCTCGCTGTCGGCGGAACCCTCCATCTGACGCTCGTGAGACTGGGCAGAGGTGGCCATCCTACAGTAACCAGGACATTAGGGAAGACGACGGGTCAAACATCACTTTTGAAGACGGGGGCGGGGCGAGTGAAGAAGTGTGAATGAGGGGAAAATGAGCGGGTTGACCGATATTGCAAAGACCATTCAGTGCATGAATGTCTGCACATCTTGCAGTCGCCAATTTGCATACTATCTGCCTGTTGTCTCTATTCTGCTGTCATGTCTATTCGCCAGAGATGTCCGGTTGAATGAGAGCAAAGAGAGACGTAATGTACTTGATTCGCTCTGTCAGGACCATCCCAGACTTTATGATGGCTCTAAAATGTGTTAGATAGTTAGAAAGATTCATACGTCGTCGAAAAAGTAAATACATGATGCGCACAGAAATAATTATTATGGACTAGACGATATCTCAAATTACGGATATTACAAGGACGAAAGTATACGTTGATTTCAGCTCAATCGGAGAAGGACGTGATGATTGCAATTGAGCAGATCTACCCAATCGTTCGCAAGTTCCGATGCCCACTCAGACACAGAGAGGGACCCGCGGTCAGTTATTTATTGTATTATTGTTTCAAAATTTAAGACATTTAAATATAACTTATTATTATTTTCTTTGTATTGATTGATCGCCAATAAAACTGCCTTTTTTGCAGGAGCGTCGCAAGAGACTGCAGCAAGCCGCAGCGGAAAGGAAGCGAAATGCCATGGCCATGTAAGTCGTCTGCTTTTTTCAAAAATAAAAATATCCCTCGTAATTTGTGAATGTTCCTGGTTAGTGTGATTTGATCACTGATTTCCGTTGGTGCTTCTCTTCATTGGGCATGATGAAACTGCTTGAGATACCCTGCTCCCCTATTCACATTTCACTAATTATTTATTCCCCTGATCTCTCGTAAACGAATCCGGTAAAGCTCTTGAACGTTATTGTCACATCATGTTGTTTTTTGATGTAGGATATAATTAAATAAATATATATACTGTTTCAGGATGGGCGGTTCAATCGGCGGCAGATACGGAGGCCCTCCCGCCAAGTATGGAAGAATGGAGTCGGGCGCAGTTGGCAATCGCATTCACTTCTCTGATGAGGACGAAGACGACTATGGTGATCAGGATCTGCTATCCGACGAGGACTACTAATCGATATGGCTACAGTAATCTCATCCTCAGGTTACCATAAGCAGCACCATATCCACTTGAATTTTTCGACTATTTTTTTTGGTAAAACTGCGTAGGTACTGCCCAATGCGTGTGCGGTCAGTCGGTCGATTATACTTTTTATATTCAATTTGATTATTATAGTGTATATTGTGACTATTAAATCGGCAGCTTGACCGTGCGCGTGTTCCAATTATCGACTCGCTAATGAATTGACGTCGCTTGCTTTATCGATGTTGTCGCTTAGATTGTTAGACTTGGCATGAATATGGTCTAAAATATGCTTTCTATTGTTTCACCTTCTTATTCTTCTTTTTCTGTGATTTCCCATTCGTGACTCTAGTTTGCTTGTTCATCCCGTTTCTATGTGGTATTCTTTTTTGACATAGACCGTAAACTTTGTTCTTGTAGCATCCACTTAACTGAAAAATAGCCAAAAAACATTAGTTTGCTGTATTAGAGTTTCCGTATTTGCTTGGAACGAAGTATGATTCTCTTTTCGATTGCGCACTTTGTTTGTACCTGCATGAGTACTCTGATCCACTCTTTCCTCATCCTATAATACGCTTTCTCGTCTGTTCTGTTAAGGAATCTACTCGATCTCTGCAGATTTAGCTGAATGATGTGTGTTCACTTTAGCTTCAACGCTACAATTCGCTTGATACTACTGTAGTCCTCTTGCACTACTGTAGTCCCCCCTTACAGCTAATCAATATATTGGTGGATATTGGTCTTGTACGGTTATGTTGTTTTCCACAGCCACCATTCTTTCCTGCTTCATCTCGCTTACTCGATTACTGTCACTGTGCAGATTTCTGTCAATGTACCCTGTTCAGTTCGAATTTTTTAAAAATAAACGTTGCTAACTTTAAATGCATTTTGATGCGAAGGGGAATTCGTACGTGACAATGCTGGTGGTACGGAAGAAAATTATGCAAGGAGCAAAATACAATGTATGACAGAAGTCATTCAGCCATTCATACTCGCTCCCCTCACCACTCTCGGTCACTTGTACATCGCTAGCGAGGTACTGTATCTTTCCCACCATGTCTGACGTTCGTTCCAAGACTCAGACATGCTACTCGTACTGTTCATCGCAGCAGTGGTCGCCGTCGCCGCCTACGTCTATTTCATCAAGGTATACGGTAGCGTACTGTAGTTCAAATGGGTCAATGTTCTGTCTTCAGCAAGAGCAGGTCAACGTGGATGTCACGCAGCGCAGTGAGATCAATGGAGCGCCGTCGTCGGTGGAGACCGCACGAGGTACGGTATTACAGGGTTACTGTAGAATCAGGGATTTCGCTGCAGGACGCACAGCCAGTCAGAGGGACACTCCAACCACCGGCGCTGTTACGGCACTGAGCATCGCTGTGAGTTGGATTGCTGTAGGATCGGATTACTGCAGGTGCTTCTGTTGAAGCCCGGATACTGTTTATTGTGGGTTACTGTAGTATTCTAGCCAACTACAGTTACCCTACCGTAATCCTACAGTATACTACAGTAGCTTAGAGTAGAGTCGGGGGTTTTAGCAGAAGTTCCTTAATGTATCATACAGTAACCTTCCCCATTCAGTCACGTGCTTCGACCTCAACGCAGCGTGCGGCCGCGGAAGCACTGCCCGCCGAGACCCCTGATGTGCAGACAACGATGGTCTAAACGGAAATCATTCCCCGATAAACATACATCAACCCCTGTATACAGTATCCCATTGTGTCTGATGTCTTACACACGGTGGAAGCCGTTACAGAGTCAAGTGCGGACAGTATTGGAAAGTATTGCAAACT
Source organism: Diplogasteroides magnus (assembly GCA_014805445.1). Lineage (NCBI taxonomy): Eukaryota > Metazoa > Nematoda > Chromadorea > Rhabditida > Diplogasteroididae > Diplogasteroides > Diplogasteroides magnus. Next base: position 7,577 of record JACMIF010003507.1, read on the forward strand.
GAAAAAAGTATATTGCATCTTAAGATGCCCTCTAATGCTAAAGTATGCTGTAGTCTGTCATTCGCAAATTATTTTCTGTCTGAACCTCAGCGGTTCTCTTGCCTCTCGACCCCTTCCTCACCCCAAGAACTACCGTACTCTGCACCTTTGGAGCTTCGCCAAAGACCGTAAAAACATCTGTAGAACGTGGGGAAAGTATCTTTCGACTTCTCATGCCGGCCTTTATCTAACTATGCTTCCATCCTATACTCGAAAAAGTTAATGGTACAGCTCCGTTAATTGTGGGGGAGTCAGTCGTAGGTAGCACAAAATTTATCTCAGGCAGGAGACTCACATCTCTGCGAGTTGCACACTATCCAACTGATGAATACAAGTCCTAGATGGGTGGGGTCATTGATCTCCCTACTCTCTAGTTCACTCCTACTATTGATTTCGTGACCCCCATCTTGCCTTCTGGCGGACAGTTACCAGGCATGCACTGTGATCTCCAGTAGAGACCTTCAATCGGGTATTTAAATGCATTCTCGTTTCACTAATTCGATCGGAGCAGTTGTCTATCAGCTGTGAGAGACAACAGCTCCGATCGAATTAGCCGAAACGAGAATTCATTTAAATACCCGATTGAAGGTCTCTAATCTCCAGTGAGTAGGGTGTCGCATATGAGTCTTTAAGTGCATTTGTCGTGTCTATATTCTCAGCGGTGCGGTTGCCTCTAAAATAGAAAGACAACTGCTCCTCAGAGAGTAGAGACACAGCGAAGGCACTAAAAGACTCGCATGCGACACCCTACCAGTGAGGTCAAAGTACATGCCGGTCGCGCATTTGTTCGTACGACTTCGTACAGTGATGCGCTCCAGCGCTACGTGGTGTGGTTACGACTGTAGATCATAAAAAATGCGGGAATGAAAAATATTCAAACTTTTCCGCGTTTCTTATTTTATTTTCTTTGAAGTAGACGCCAACTGCATATTTCTGTCTGTATTGGCTTCGTAAAATCACAATACTTCAATTAAAGATATGAAGACAGGCAATTGTATATTTTCGAAATAATGCCTAAATGGCGCGTTCCTTGAGAAAAGTTTGATGAGACTGAAGAAGTTTATTGTCAGCAGACCTGCTAGCAGGTTTAATAGTGTTCTGCAGAGGCTCCCGCCAGATCTGCGGACCGCGGGACCAAGAGGAGAAGAGTTCCTTTATTAATCGTACTTTTCATCTTTGTCGTCATTCCGTATTGGGGAACAGTCGTCTCTCAATTCATCATAGACGACCGCTCCCCAATGCAGAATGATGAGAAAGATGAAAAGTACGATTGATAAGGGAACTCTAAACAGGAGTGTTAGCGGGACTTGCGGGACGATCCGGGGGATTCTAAACTTCTAATGGAGCATCATAGTATTTTCGCTTGATAGTGCATGCGCAATCTCGTTAATAATAGACGCTAAATTATTCGTCAAAGGAGTTTCAACTACAAACGATCAAGAATCTTGTAACTTTTTCAGAAGAATAGTAATTCTTCCAGGAATGGCTACGCCTCATCGGAAGAAGGCAGTTTCAACATTGATGCCTGGAACCAAGGACAGCACAGAGTTGGAGGAGTTTGCCAAGCGGTTATATTCGTTAAAGTCATTTCTACAAAAATATTGGACTGATTTAAGCAAAGTGCAGGTATGGCCTTATTAGGATAAATTGGGCCAGTGAAGTATTTTGAGGAAGAAGTGCAGAGCACAATTTCATCTCTCTTCGGAAATTCGCCGATTACTGCACGATCCACAGATCAGGAAAAATTTTCTCAGATTCTAACTACGTTTGCGAAAGCGAACGATTCGACAAAGCCGTTTATGAACATATTTGTAAGTTTTGCTTGAATGATTATCTCATTCATGAGAATTGAGTAGGATGTCGCTAATGGGACGCTATTGACAGCCGTTCATTTCTAGACACCTAACTTCATCCCTTGGGGTCGTCTCTGCGAAATAAGAGACGACCGCTAGGAATGAAGTTAGACGGCTAGGAATCAACGGCCGTCAATAACGTCCCATTGGCGACACTCTTTTTAGTTATCGCATTCATGAAAATTGAGGCATGCCTTGATGACTGGATGAGTCTTCTCCCGTTCCCTTCTCTAAATTTGCAACAAAAGGAGATAACGTGCGCTGTTGGTCGATCACTGGCTGCTGCACTATTTCTTGTTGGAGATGTTCGTAGTACTGAATGGCCATTATCATTGATGATATTTTATGCCATACAATGCCATGAGAGTACTTCGCACGATTATCCGGTTAGATTCAGATATACTTTCGAGACAACATTTAATGAGGTAAGAGTGTATTATAAATGAATGAATTAAGTATATTAACTTGGGACCGTCAAAAGCGTCTCTAAAGAACCTCGAAGTGCATTCCTTTTCTTTAGGAGCAGTTGTCTCTTGCCGCTGATAGACAACCGCTATGAATTAGAGAAAAGGAATACACGAGGTTCTTTAGATGGTCCCTAATAGGGATCGCATCATGGAACGTTATTGACAGCCGTTCAATTATACTCGTCAGATTTAATTCCTACCGGTCGTGTATGCGAAGTGAGAGACGACCGCTAGGAATAAAGTTAGACGGGTAGAAATTAACGGCTATCAATAACGTTCCATAATGCGATCCCTAGTTCCTAATATTAACCAACGTGTTAAGATGGTCTGCACGGCTGTGTGAGTGGGAAATTCTCGAAGATCATCTCAAGGTTATTTTATGCTAAAGTTCCGTATTAAAACTGAAACCATCGGAAAGTAATTTCAACTAATCTTACAGAAGATCTCGGAAAAAATGACTGTAGTGGATGTTATGCTCATTGAGACGTTAATGTCGCTACAATTTTGTCAGAGCTGGGCGTTAAATTATTTTTCGTTAAACCGTAAATCTTTTAAAGTTAAAACGGTGGTCTATTATTAATGAAAAGAACCGTTAAATCGTTAAATTTAACGCCCAGCTCTGAATTTGACCAATTTAGTACGAGGATGGACTGAGTTTGTCTATCAAAGTTGACGATGTCGAAGAGACGAGATATGTTGCCGAGTGTATCGATTCATTTCACAGAAATTCCGCACTCAGGGCAAGTTTTACTCTCACGTTCAGTTAAAAGATTATTTTCCCAGTGTGCGAAAGTGTCGGTGTTGCGAGAGAAATATTTGGCCTTGGAACGATGTGAGAAGAAGTCATTCCATGTCTACGAAACGCGGGTCGGAGATTCCTAGTAGTAAATATACAGCCCGTCCCTATTACCCAAGTGAAGACCGTTCCATTGAGATCACCCTAGCGAGTTTGCCGCTGGAACTGTACAGTAGACAATGAGTCAGCATGGTCGACTTATTGTTAGTTGGGAACTAAAGTTTCAGACTTGATTTTTAGCCTCTTATTACAGACAGAAATATGCAGTTGAGAAAATAATGCACAGAGGGCATCTACAACGGTTTTTGCAACAAGAGCTGAAAAATATTTCGCAGACTAATTTGACCATGCTGATCACGATGGCTTGCTTCATTTATGACCGAAATGTGCCGTTAGCGAGTTATGCCCTTAGGGCATAAGTCGCTAACTCGCTCATAAATGACATACCTATCTCATACAGACTTTTAGTTGTTGCTCCTATCATGCCTTTACGTTACTCCTCGTGAAGCTAAAGTAAATGAAAAAGTAAGTGATGGAATAAGTAAGTATTGTTATTGTTATATATTGTTGCAGGGTGACAGCCTTGCTTATCTCGAGTCGGCAGCACGTCGGGCAGAGGTGAGAGTATACTTAAAGAAGCCGTAAAGGGAGATCGCGAAAGCGCTTCCCGACGGGTATCAGTCTCTCCAATTCTCGTACTCTCTAATAGTCAGTGTAGATCACGCTAACGACGAGAGAGTGAGGGAATTGGAGAGACTGATACCAGTGGGGGAAGCGTTTCGCAATCTCCCCGGACGGCTTCTTTAAAGAAGCCAAAAATGGACGCATTTGTAAGCATTTTTGCGGCCTCCTGCACGGAAAATCCTAGATCCGACGAAAATATACTGTAAAAAAGTTTGACACAAGACTACAGTAGTTAAGGCGAAAGCGCGCGCAAGGGGTCAACTTTTCTCGCGCTCAATTTTTTTTTTAGAAAACAACAACTTCATTTCAGACACGATGACGTGACGTTGGTCGATCGCGTCATCGAACTTGACAAGCAATGGAGACAAGTAGGTTATTTAAATATTAGCCATCATCAGCTTACTTTCGACCCTGATTTTTGACTTGCTGCGGTTGTACTCAATCTTTAATTCAAAATTTAATATATAATTCCAGGACGATCGTGGGTCACTCGTACGCTAGTGTGACTACAGCAGAGGACGCCGAGGAACTGATGGCCACTGTGAGGTGTGTGTGTAAATTCTATAAGTTTAGAAAACCACAAGTACGATGCGTTCTAGATTCGGCAACCTTTCTTCACATCGTATTTTTGGCGTAGTGTCAATTTTTGGCGTAGTTGCAATTATGCACCAGCTTGGTGTTTAATTGGGATCAAGTCGTTTGCGCACAATACATTTTCGCATCGGGATAGATGTTAGCCCTGGATGAAGTAATTTTATTCTTAATCGTCTTGATGGGATAAGCATCTTTCTTGTTGGGACCATCCCATAAAAATCTAAATACTGCGCAAATGACTTGATCCCGTGCGTTTCTGTTTTTCTGTGATTCTGTCTACACATCTTTTTGATGTTGATATATTAAATTCATGTAATATTGTTCAGCCCCTTCCTCCCGCCTTCCGACCTTATGGTCTATTGGAGCCTCGTTCTGCGAAGGAAGTGAGAAATGATGCAGTTAAGGTATTTAAAAGAACATTCAATAAATACATTTTTGATTTATTCGTTAAAAATCGATAAGGAATGTTGATTTGCCCTTAATTACTGTGCCCTTATTTGTTGATAAAATACAGTAACCTTGATTCAGGCAGCGCATATCGCGATTTCCGCGGCGAACGTGCGGAAACGGATAATGGAGTGCGAGAAACGGATGAAGGAGGAGTTGAGGAATTTGGACAAGGACGACCTGGATAGACTGATGAAAGCACTCACCTTACAGTAATGTTGAAGTAACTGAAGTTAGCCGATCCTTTGACTGCCCCCTTGTATGCCCAAGTGAAAGATAATTATTTCAATCCCTTAAGTTGCGCTTTACGATATGACCTTTATCTCGTAATACCATCACAACTTCATCCCCAGCATATTCTTTCGCACTCAAACTTCTGAATCCATATCCCATTGCACCTAGGTAGTTTCAGTAGCATCGCAGGCGCTTTTATCCAGTTCTGTTCCGCCAGGGAACTAAGCACGAAATTCAAATCCAACTACAAGATTGTTCAATTTCAGGCAGCAGGATCACAGGGTAATCACGGAACAAGAAGCCCGACTTGACTCCACCCCATATTTAATCATTATCATTATTATCACTCCGTGAATACACGCCGAGCCCGCCACGGCACCATAACATGTGCCCGGAGAGAGTAACAAAGACCGAATTCGCTTCATTTCAGATAACCGACAACGACTCGTGCTCCAGCATGAGTATCGAAGACGGACCATCAGCAAAAATGCAACGACGGACTCGCACACCGTCTCCGGAACCAATCCATACAGACCCAGTAAGTCCTTTACCATTCTCTGTAAGAGCCGAACATGGTTCCCATTATTACGAAACACATGCAAACAGAACTAAGAAAGCGTCAAAGAACGCATTTCAGAAGAAAGAAGAGCAGCTCCGAGGAGGAAGAGCCAATCTCCGAATGACAGACTCCAAAGAAAGTCAACCACTAAGACTACATCTGCACCACGACTAATGAGACGATTCGCATCGACATTCACCACCAAGCTACAAGGAGACGTAGCGCCAGCATCATACAGCCGAAGGAAATCCACCACATCAGGTATTCTATACACAGCGTTTTCAATCAAAGACTTTTTTGCGGACATCTGGTATCGTGTAAAATCGTAGATTATCAACGGTCACTCATAGCGAAAATTACGGTGGTCAAACGATGAAATTAGTTCTTGACACTTTGGTAAATTGAATGGTGAGCGAAATCCGCCGAAAATGACCAAGAAAGAGTACGAAGGAACTCAGGCCAACTGGATCAAGTTCAACATAAAAGAAATATTCCTCAGGCTATACCATACTTTAGACACCACGGTTGTACCTCATTTGTCGAACTGTCGACGAATGCGGTACAAATATCACGGGATAGACACATGACCTTCAATGAATTAGCATATTCTAAATTACTTTAGTGTAAGGTATTCGTGGATATTCAAACGAATTAAACGCACTGTCGGTCATTTTATGAAATTTTCTTTTCAGGACAGGGCTACGGAAAGGTATTTTGGTGACGACATGCCATGTTTGGCATTTTCTACAGCAAGAAGCAGACTTCAACGAGGGTCGAGCATGCCGGCAATGAATAATACTTACGAAGTTTATTGCACAGAAGTTTTACTAAACTTTCTGGTTTAGGCACGATGAGGCGGTGAGGGCCTGAATATGCGAATTTATCGCAAGTGGTTTTCTCAAGCCGAAGGTTTAAGACTATGTATTTTCTCACTCTTTGACGATATCCTCTATTCAAAGTGGCTACTTATAGTTGACTATTAGGCATACACATGCACGGCGTGATACCTCTCTGGTTCGCCTGCGTGGCCAGAACAACGGACTAATGCAGCGTTCAAAACACCGTTTCGGACGTTTCCGAAACGAAATTTCCGGTTCAGAAATTTTGTTTCGGAAAAAACCCGAAATGTCAGTATAACTTTTTTCCCTGATGGATATTTCTATTTTCCATCAACTG
>JACMIF010003508.1:0-14423 GCA_014805445.1 Diplogasteroides magnus
TGACAGAGCGCCGTTTGGGCAGCCCACCAGCCAGGCTGCCATAAATCCAGGAGTGAATCCTGACACTTTTGCCCAAAATTAAGTGAAGGTCTCTTATATTTGCATACTCGAATGCAGTAATGAGATTCCACATGTCGCTTACACCGCTTCTTGAACAACAAGAGAAAAGCGGTGATTATTTTTCAGGAATGAGAAATGGTTGTGTTTTTTTAATTCTCCACAATTGAAAACCTCTAATCACACATTTTTTTAAAAGAAAAGCGATATTTTGGCCCTGAAAACGCAACTGAAAATTTGGGATTCCATGGAATCCGAAAAATGAGAGCGCACGACCGCTCGGATTCATGAAAACATGAAATGAGACTCGCGTCGCTTGGGATTCATTCTGCAGGGATTCCATCAGCCATCACTAGAAAGAAGAGAAGGAATGTAAGAGACACCAATTGGAATGGTCCTATCAAACATTCACTCAACCTTTCCTCCTCTTTCTGTCTATTCTGACTCGGTTAGAGAATGTTCCCCTTCCCAAAAATACTCGTGCATATGACAAGTTGGAATGGAAAAAGGTTCAAGGAGCACGAAACGAAGTTTAGAAGAAGAAGAAGGGACAGAAGAGAAGGGAATGGATGACTTTCTTTTGTTCTTGTTGGATGATCAGTTGAGACAGAGAACCTCTTACTGCCATGGCACTTTTTGTGTGAGGCAAGCACACGGGTGAGAATACTAACAGAGAAAAGGAGGAAGGAAGGGGGGGGCGTCCACCCAACACAATACACAATATGAAAAGGTGGAGAAAGAGACACATTTGGATGGAAAAGATGTTACAACGACATGAAAGCATCGATGGGTTCAAAGGGGGAATTATGATACGGAGAAAGGAGATTGTATGTGATAGAGTGATAAGTTCTAGGAGGATTGATGAGAAAGGAGGAGGAAAATAGAGAGAAAAAGAGGAAAGAGGGCGAAGAATGTAGTAATGTCAGCTGTGGATGACGAAGGAGGAACAGAAGGGAAGGACGCCCTCAGGGTCAAAAGGATACCGTAAACAACGAATACAAAATGTCAACAACAACAAGATCTGTTCTTTTTGAGCAGATATATCCGTAAATTCAGCTCCATTTGATATAATCTGCCTCTCAGGTGCACATAATTCCGACGCTAAGCAGCAGCTATTATCAGTTGGAGCTAAATTCTGCAATTTAATAGCAGATATTTGTGTGTGTGATGTGAGGGAGCATGACGAGAGAGTGTTTGTAGAATGAGGAGACGAGGAACATTGAGACACTTCTCATTATGGAGTGCACGTTGTCAGGGCGATAAGTCTATCATTTGTGATGGGAAGATAAAGTAGAAGAGGGAAGAGGACCAGTTACGTGTGTCCTCTTGAGTGGAAAGAGAAGAATATCAATGACTGGGATAAACAGTCAGGACATTTGAGAGAGGAGAGGACACACCTTTTCTCATTATTCATTCATAGTCTCACGTGATAGATGATTACCCAGTCTCTATTTGGCAATTCAGTTCTGGCCCAACTCCTTCCAATTCTTGTAACCACAGAGTATCGGAAATGTCAGAGGACTGCGAACAATGACATTAGATAGGGGGAACAGTGATTTATGTTGTGGAGGGATTAGTGTGGCACTTCCAAAAGAGGAAGATTTCAGAGGAAAGAGAATGTAATGGGTAGAATGTCTTTCCGTTCACTCAGGCACTAATTATATCAAGTATTTTTGAAATGGTGATAAGATGAACATACACCACTTTTGAGAGTAAACGAGGATGTGTGAAGGAATGAAGAGATCACTGACATATTGCATCACTTCTCTACTTCTCCAGAATATCACTACACTATTCTCACAACAAACAGATCCTACGTGAACGTGACAGGCATCCACTCCAAGTACTGTAAGTGATAGTCATAAACAATCACTCGGACGTCATTTGAAAAGGGTATGGGAGAAGACTCCTCATTCACATTTCTAAAGGCTTTTGACCCATTCATGCATACTTTGCAAGAACCATTGTTTTGTGTCTTCATAAGAATTCTGACGTATGCAATCTATTTATTTCCTCTCAGAGCGAAACTCGCTACAATACGGTAGAATGGGGAAGAACCCCGTTCATCACAAAACGTTTACTGGTCGTTGGCGTAGTCCGCAGGGTTCTTCCTGTAATTCATTCACTCCACTACGTCTTGTCCAAATATGAGTACCTGTTGGACTTTGCATTGGTCTTCTTGGCCCAATCGTAGATGAGATAAGCGGCCACGGACTGAGGCACGTAGTAGTACCACTGGTACCACACGTAGTTCTTGAACACCTAAAACAAATTACTGCATATATATGTTCTTAAAAATCATTGTAATTAAGTGATTTGACGGTAGACTCTAAAACAACAACACTCAAGAGTATAGTAATGGTCAAACCTTGACGAATGCCTGGTCGAGGAATCCCTTGAATGCACTCTGCTCGTTGGGTGCAAGAGCGAATCGATACTCACCGTACATCTGCAACAAAGTTTAGAATGACAAGTACATAAAAGCCTATTGATAGCGAATAGGCATAAGCCAGAAGTAGCATAAAAAACACCACCTTGCCCAGATTTCCGAAGTGCTTTCCGAGGCGGACGACAGAGGCGCGCATTGCAATGGAGGTTGTGCCTGAGAATGAACAAAGTATTGGCACAATGGAATTTACATTTCAAATATGAAAAAAGGTATCAAAACGGCCGATAACCGTTAGAGACAATAAAATCATCAAAATGTTCATAAAATCTTTATTCGCGTCATTCTACGTACACAGCATCATACCCAATGAGGAAAGGAAGACAATCTACAAGTACAAATGGCTACGGTAGTGACAGGCAGGACTGACTCCTACTGTGGTCACTCAACGACGAGGAGCTGCATATCGATCGAATTTCTCGAGATATGCCAACTCGCTATCATTCTTTTGGGTCTCCAACTCTTCAGCCCTGAAAATGAAATGAACATAAAATAGCAGACTGTTTATTATGCTTACCTCGACCTCGTCCATTCGCTTCCGAATCCCGGAGTGGGAGTTTGCAATCCAAAGTTCTCTTCAGGACCCACACTCACTTCGACTGCCTTAGCGGCTCTCAAAAAGTAAATTAACTCTCAGAAACCGACAGCAGTTTCCACCCACTCAGAACAAAGTAAATATTTTTAGACTTTGGTGCTAAAAAAGAATAGGTTTCACTATATTATTGATGATTCTATTTGCATAATCCTCATGTTTAATTTAACCCAACCATTCTGCAAAGGCGATTCTTTCTTCAGAAAATGCGCAGCTACCGAATTTTTCTAATTAATCCAAAAAAGAGCTCACTCGAGTTGTTCTCCAGCCTGTGTTCCGAACTTGACTCCAGAAGCATCAGCTGCATAGAGAGAAGCGGGAGGCAGGACATCACGACGAGCATCACGATCCTGCAAGTATTTATAATATTTGATCTACAACAGTTGTAAATACTACCTTGTAATAGTTAGCTTCTAGCTTGTGATGAATTCCACCGGGAAGAGAGGGTGGAACTACCTGAAAAATATAATATAATCAAAATATATAAAATTATGAACAACTTTTAAAAAGTTGAACAAGAATATCTGAAGAAGGAAAGCTTACTCCGGATCGAGCAGCCTGTGTGTTGGGGAAGCGAAGAGGGTTGTTGTACACAGCCTTAATTGTAAGGGGAAACAGTTGTTTTTTCTTGTTTGTTATAGCCTTGAAAGTATAAATGACAACCTTTCCATCAGGACCTGGTATGCCGGGAGCAGGAGTCGTTGGAAGGCGTTCTACAGCAAGCAATTTGTTCCTGAAGTCAGTATAATTGCGAACGTGAGAATTTGAAGTCTAAAGGGAGATCAAATTCAAACCAGTTTAGCCAAGTAATAGCTACAATGAAATAAAACGAATGAATTTGACAAAATTTCGCACCTGATCCAGTTCCAGAAAGGAGTTTGACTACGATTTTGCACGGCAGCAGAGGCAATTTTCGTGCCTACGGGGGCGGACATCTCTCAGAATGAAAGATACGCAGCACTATGTGCTGCCTTCGTTCCCCTGCAAATATGATAGTTGCTTACAACAACGTGATAACAAAAAATTTGAATAAAAACGTGGATAAGGTGAGCTTAAAGGTCACCTCTTACAACTTGAAGCGAAATTTCACTATTCACCACATAAACGCAAACGCGTCCCGCAACGCCAACCCTGATCAGCATTAGCGCGCTCATTCAAAAGATTTTTATTTTGTGACAAGTGTGATTATAACAAAAATTGACCTGAAAATTCCAAAGTGCAATAATAAAATATTTACATAGTCCTGATGAACTGAGGACCATGTACTCTTTAACGTATGATTGACAGTTTGTGTATGATACACATCTGGATTATCCTTCTGCACGTGGATATGATTGACCTCATCTACAATCAGTGTCTCAGATCTCCTGGATCGATATGGCGTGGATATAACCGTGCACGATCCTCCCTTCTCTTCTCTCTTCCATCTCAGCTAGTATCCATTCTTCCTTGCTCCTTTCCTTATCCGATCTCGTCTCGACCCATTTCGAGTTCCCTTCAATTCGCTATCATTCTGCCGCACTTCCAATACTTATTTTACTCCAAGTCCATCCCCTCAGACTTTCAATGTTTCAAAGTCCTCCAGTCAATCTCTTTTTCATTGACTTCTTCATAGTTGATCCCATGTGACCCTTTTCCCTTAGACTCTTCCTTTCCTTGTTTCATCTTTGATAGTCCTTTCCTTTCCTCTCTTCTCCCCCTTGGCCATCCTCCTCAATCCATCTTTTTTAGTAGTCATTCATTCATTGAGGCATTCAGAGTGGGTATGTACCTGTTGTTCCTTTCTTCTTTTCTTCCTCTGGTCATCGCTCAACATTCTCCACTCAACAAAGTTTGGCACGATGCCTTACCAGGAGTATGTTTCACCCTTTTTCATACTGTAGTTAGCTAATGCTTCGTCTCTCATTTCCTTGGGAATAATCAAGTGTAAAGTAAAGCACAGTCCAAAGTGTGCTTTGGTCACTCCAAAGTGCGGATGTAGTTCTCTGGATCTGTGCAATGCCAATGTCCGCTATAGAGAATAGAGTGGTAAGGACTGATTAGAGAGAGAGAGAGTAGAATAGATAGATTGAGAGATAAAGAGTGGATAAAAGGATGACTCGTTGTCTTTTCACTCTAATCCGGTTCTCATCCTGTCTCTTTGGTAGCTTCACTTTCATCCTAAGGCGAGAAAATCGGATCGGCTAAAAGTTTATCGCCTTTCTCCTGTCAAATACGGCGAACACCTTGGATTGATAGAGTCTTAAGTGGAACCAAGGGATTACGGTAGCCCAATTTAGGTGCAACCGTTCTGGGAGAAGTACCAGACAGGACCTCACGGAGTTGTGATAAGAGGATGGCAGTTCTCAAGATGTGCATCAGAACAGGTGAGAGATTGCACAGGATGAAGACGAACCAGACGAAAGTGAATAAGTTGATCCGATTCTTTGCAGTGGACAGACTACGTCGTAAACGTCTCGAACATCGTCATCTGGCCTGACTATCCTCGATTCCCTGGTCCTATCTTCTTCAACGTCACTATGGATGTTTCTGAGGACCTTCCAGTGGATAAAATTGAAATGGATCTGGAGGTGAGAGAGTACATGGAATGAAGAGAAATAGAGAAGAAGAGAGGGAATACAAATGATTGAAGGTTCGACATGCAGTGACAAACAAACAAGGAAGCAAGGGATGGCAGGTTATTCCCTGTCAGGGATGGAACATTGTTGACGGTTGTGATGGTGTTGGATCATGGTAAGTCACAGTTTCCATTCTCTTACTGTCATACTGTATCCTATTCAGCCGTTACTGTGACATGTTGGACAAGTGCAATGAGGCAGTGAAGGGAGCACATAAATATGTGAATGACAGGAAAGCACAGTCTTTCCTCAAGTGAGTAATGATCTCTGAATTGTGAAGAGTGAAATGTTACAGAGATAACAAGTTGTGTCCACCACCAAAGGGACATTGGACTATGACCTTCTCAAAGGTTTTCTCGTCTGAGGATCTTCCCAAGTCATTCTTTGGTCCTCTTCAATCAGTGAGAATACAAAGATCAAAGATCAAATGATAATGAGATATTCAGAATGAGTATTGGCTCACATTCTCATTCACTGATGGAAAGGATAAGAAGCTTGGATGTGCCCGTCTTTGGGTGGATGTGTGCAAGTACCATCTTCAGGTACAGTATCCCTCTCTTTCCCTCGAGAACCTATCCCATTCAGGACAAACAACAGAAGTGTCTGAGGGACCCGAATGCCTTCAAGAACTTCATCAATGAGATTAGCAGTCAGGCAGAGCAGATCAGGAATCGTGGATAATCTATTCCTACTTTCATTAAACATCATAAGTCTGCACATATTGTGCAATGTGCTCTCTATGTAATGTATTATTGTCTCGTGGTAGAGAGTGTTTCTCTTTGAGTGTCTTAGCAGAATCTGGTCTCATTCCAGTAGAATTCTATCATCCTCCATAATCAAACGGGCCAATCATCCACTTTTTGTTCCATTCATGGCTGATAAATCATTTCAATGTAAATTGTCTTCAATTATGAGATGAACTCCCTCTCCACATGGCCGCCCTTACCTGCCATGGGTAGACTGTAGGGGTTTTAAGACGGTAGAGATATTCGTTTAACCGCCTCATTTTCTTACTTGGTAGATGATGCAAATAAGATTTGACTATCATATCTTCTGCAGATCGAGTTCTCCTCTTCATTTTTCATTCTTCTCTGAGACAGACCAGAGCTCTGACCTCTCTGCGTGCTATCATTCCCACCCTTCGCTATTCCTCGAAGGACCCGGTTAACCGCCCGAATTTGATTTTTACCGGGTCCTCCAGTCTCGTCGGTCGGTTAACAGACTCGGAAGAGCAAAACATGTCTCTACCGGCTGAATTTAAATCACGGTTAATCGACCCCCTCGGTTACGCCGATTTAGAACCCCACTGTAAATAACACTGCGGTTGCCCTGGCCCATGGGTCTTGTAAGAGTAATATGGACCTCTGTGACATTGGTATGTAATTCATTTCCCTAACTATATCTAGAAACACATACATGGTATATTACAGCACATATGTCGTTAAAGTAATGATAGAACGAAGGTCTAGGCAAAAAATCAATAAATTAAATATTACGGTAATGCCTTTGTAGAATCGTTAACGTCTTGTTGTAGTATCTGTCTATTCGTTCTGCTTTCTTTCGTGTTCTTTTCTATGCCACTCACGAGGCAAGATCAAGGAATGAATTCACTCTTTATGAGCGCGATTCCGAGTTATTTGCCGACATTCTCGATCTTGTTTATTCTTACGAGAAGAAGCTTCTATGTAAGTTTTAGCCTTGAGTATACCTCAATTGATCATTCTCTGTTCAGGTTGTTCAGATTGTAGTGGGAAGCTGGAGAGAAAGCTTGGAATGGCATTAAAGGAGCCACAAAGGGAGTTTGTTTTGCATGCACTTTCGTTATCACTTCTCTCCATTCCCACACTTTCAAGTCGTCAGAGCGGTCTACTCTGACAAAGAGAGAGTAAGGGAATTGGATAGAAGTGATAACGAAAGTGCATGCAAAACAAACTCCCTTTGTGGCTCCTTTAAGGCTACAGTTGATTGAACTTACGAATCGAATCATTCAAGAAAAGGCTGTTTCTGTAAGTCAAAGCATTTTTTGGTTGAATTCCAGGAACATTCCCACATGAGCAACCGAAGCTAAATATTTTCAGGGTTGCGACTGCTCCAAAATGTTGAATGTGGTTGCAGAGGAAGCACCTGACAACTTCCAGACCCTCATTGTTCGTTCCCTTTTCCCATTCTCCATGTACATTTGATTGCAGATCCCTCTCATTACCACTGATTGGCCCATCAAAAATTCACTGTAATTGTCAATGAGAGCTATTTGTCTACACATGCATTACGACTGTATAGAAAATATGAATTCACGGTATGAATTTATTTTATGCTCAATATTTCGACGGACTTTATTAGTTTCAAAGATTATACTTAGACCTTATTTTATGTTTTATTCAGACAACAAGAGAACAAATGTGTTTCGCTCACCATTATTTCTCCATTGTATGCCTGCTGCAAGAGGTTCCCCGATGCAGTGACTGTCGAATGTGGAGAATGCACAATTGTTGTCTCTGCATCAGTATGTTGCTACTTATTGGAATGAACTATGTGATGGTAGATGGTTGTATCTTACATATTCAGTCTTTTGCTCTCCACTCTCAATTCTTCTACAATGAATGGTATGGAAATGACGAAGTGATGAGTGAAGAGGGAGAGAAGAAGTTCACGGAGAATCGATGTTCAATTGAAGTATTTGAAATGTTGTGCAAGGCTGTCGCTGGAGTGCATCCTAATCGTGAGGACTTGTATTTCTAAATGGAACATTTATATTTGTCACTTTTAGCTAATGCAGAGCATTTATCTGAGTTTCTTGATTATGTCAAGAAGATCGATGCCCCTTTCATCTATTCTTATCTTGAAGAGAAAATTATAAGACAATGTTTCTCAAATGACGAAAACAGTGAGTGCATTTTGTTTCAATCTAATGTTATTGTTACATTTTTGCAAAGCTACGAGTTAAAAAGTGAAGGTGCTAAGCCGTGACGGTAATTCATAATGATATCAAAAATAATAAAGAAATGATACACTGGCGCATTATTATGTTAGAGTATCAATCGTCTGTTATAGGTAGAATCATCAGGAATGCCCTCACCTCTTACTATATCAGAATTGGAGAAAAAGAGAACAACAACATGGTTTGCTACAGCTTGAATATTGATCAATAGCATTCCTTTGTAGAAGCGCATTCTGTCTCGTTATCCTGAAGGTACGAATGGGACTGGAGAGTCTGCAGATCACACCTCTAATTACTCAAAAACTGTCCGCGCAGTTTCATTTGACGGTGGGGGTTGTGTTTTTGTATTTTATACCAAAATATTCGCATTCAGTTATTCTTTTTATTTCAGGAAGAAAATGTGCTTGTCAAATTCCGTCATTTTCTATTACTGTGAAGGAGTTCAAGGATACGATACAGGACATTGTTGATATTCCATCAGACACGCAGCGAGTAATGGACGACAATTGGGTGAGAATTGAATTAATCGTGTTGAATGCATCAATTAATCACTCAGAAGATGGGAAGGAGCTCAGTGACTATGGAATGCATGAAGGGGATACCGTTTACATCGTACAGCGTGTTACAGGTTGCTGAATTTTCGCCCTTTGGTGTTAGCTAATGTTGCTTTACTGTGTTTACTTGTGCCTAAATTATTGTTTCGATTGAATTGTACCTAGTCTGTCCCTCTCATCTCAAGTGATAAGCCTTCTCTTCCCTCGAATCTCCCTCAAATGGCGGCATCCTTTGACTATCTTTCCTCTGACTTCTCTAACCTCTCTTCTATTCCCATACTCTTTCTTCCTCTCTTTCTCTATTCTCTCTTCTCTTTCTCTTCTCTCTCGTTGCCCTCAAATATTGACAGTCTCTGTGACTATTCTCAATCGTGCGTGTCCACTAAAGCGCCGATCAGCTTAACTCTTCCTCCCCCAACTTCTCCTCTCTTTTCCCTTTGGGAATCCCTTCCGGCGACTACAGTATCCCTCTAATGCCACACAAAGAGTGTAGAAGGGACTGATTTATTCTCATGAGATGTGTTGTGTGAGGGGTAAAAGTGAATGTCCTTTCCCAAGGGCAGAGTAAAGGTCCCTCTTGGATGAATCGTTTCGTCTTCTTTCTCACCATAAGACTCATCTGTTCACAAGGCCTTTCACTACTTTTTGTATCTTATCCTCTTATTCTCCTCATTGTACATACTCTCTCGTCTTTGTTGGATAAAAGAAGATTCATTGGTTGACTAGAATGGAATACATTCATGTCTCGTGAAAGAATCAACCTGATGAGTCACAATTGATGGGAATGGCCAATGGTGAATACATTCGAGACAGACATTCAACTCTGACATAACAGAAACATCAGAGTACTTATTGAAATATATTCAATTCCCCTCTCTGGTCTATTCTTGGTTTCTTCAGCGTTTCCAAATCAGTAGAATGGTGCACTTCCCATTTGTCTGACCCCCGCGGAGCGGTTCTGTCCACGTTCGACAGATAACAGTTATGGAGATATTTGACGAATGAGCAGTGCGCTTCTTTACTAATTTAGATGCCATAGTCTTCTCCAATAGAAGTGCATGATGAGTACAAGTGATTGTCTGTATAGACTGGAGTGAATGATGGATGTAGTAGTGTCTCTATCCTCAAGTACCCAGTACCCGATCGCGTATGCATCCAAGGCTCATACACGGCTCGGAACTACAGGGTACGTGAGGGGAAGGGACTGGAGTGGGACAAGGAGAAGGAAGGGAATGAAGGAAGTAGAAGGGCACTAAAGGACAATGAGATGCAGATGCACCCCATTCTATACGGTAACAGGGAGTGAAGGAAGAGAAGAGAGAGAAGAGAGGAGAAATCAACCTCCCTCCTCCCCCTTTTGACCATTCTCAAGCTCCACCCATCTATTGAATCACCTATACCTCTCACAAAGGGATCAATAGAAAGGGATTTCACACGGTTACTGTAACCATTTATATCCCCCCCCAATACAATACAAACATCTCAAGATGGGTCACCCATCACTTTGTTTGCGGTACCGTCGATTGAAGTGATCGCGGTCCCACGACGATAATCGGATTACGGTAGGCTCTGATGGGATTGATGATCGCATATGAATACGCGATTAGTAGGAGGGAATGTCGGTCAGAGTGGAATAAGAATGATTGGGGGAGGGTGAAATGGTGAGAATGAAAGTGAAGAGAAGGTGAGAATGGGGGCTTATCTTAATGGAGAGAAGTCTTGTTTTATGGTTATGAGTGAGGGGGAAGGAATCATAAAAGGGAAGGAAGAGACAAGGATCGACAATCTTATCACAATATAAACAGAAGGAAGGAAAGAAGGATCGATTGGGAAGAGTTGACGGAAGTACCACACAGGTTGAGGAATAGAAAGGGAGACTGTAAAGGGAGAGACAACCTCCACTCTTTACTCTCAATGGAAAGACTTTACGAGTGGTCATAAAATGGAAGGGAAAGGGGGAGGGACTAGAGAGAGAGAGACAATGTAAATGATAGAGACATAGACAGACAGACAGTCCATGAGATCACTGGAAACTGTAGAAATGTAGATGGACCATTGGGTTGTGAAGAGGAAAGAGGACTGAAGGACGACGAGTCCTCCCTCTACTCACTCTAACACTCTATACTCTCTCATCAATACACACTCTCTCACTCTCGCTCTTTGGTGCAAATCGTAAAAGTTTATGTGATCGCTTGGAGTAGGAAAGGGAAGGGAACTGACAAGGGATATTTGAAAGGGGGGAAGGGATAAGAAGAAGAAGAAGATATCAAATAGAGGATCGACCTCCAATCACAGTTCATATCCTCTCCTTTTCTCCATAAAACCCCATTCTCACGTAATTTATGACATCGCGTTTCACAATGAAGTCTTCTATTGATTTGGCTACTCTTCTGAATTGAGAAGGGATGGAAGGGTGGTCTGAGTACTGTACCAGATCACAAATCAGTTGGCGATCCTTTCAGATTCCTTCTATTCTTGGTGACGTCTCAATGTGTACTGTAGACAAACATTCGATCGACCTTCCATCCCTTCTTTCAGAACGAATCGACCGTGCGAAATCTACCGTACAAGTGGAGGAAAAAGTGCGAATTTGTGAAATGAAGCATAAAGGGGAAGAAGAAGAGCTGGAGGGAAAGGAAGGGGGATGGAATGGGATGCGGCATCCCTTTGATCTTCACTTGTCATGACTAAAGTGGGTGGAAAGGTAGAGGGAGGAGACCCTCCACGGTAATAAATTGTGAGTGGAGAGAAGTGGAGGATGCACTCCGATGTGGAGGATAAGAAGAAAAGTAAGGAAAGGAAAGTAGACAGTATAAGATGAGTAAGACTGGAATGCTACAAGAAATGTTTCACAATAGATAGGAAAATGGGGGAGGTCTACGGGACCATTTCCGCCGCAGTCATTTCCGCTCAACACAGTTCGGCACCAGGATAGCTTCATTTAGAGGTTTGTATAGATATTGAATCGTCTCGACGAGATAAGCAACTTTCCTGTTGAACCGACTCATGAAAATCAAAAGATGCAGAGTTAGAGACCTGTGCGCAAGTGACTTCATACTGGAGTCTACTCATTATCACTCAACGCCAATTTGTCTTACGAGGTGAAACCATTCGATGTTTTTGATCCTTTTATTTGTAAATGTTTTCAAACAAATGGATAAATGAATTGAAAAAGAAGAAAAATGTTTCAATAAAGAATGAGTGGGAAGCAATAACCTAACTGAAAAGACGGTGAAACGGTTCACTGTTGCATGTAATTGCAATGGATGGAAGAGTATGATTGTGGAGACATCACTCGATAACTGTGCAATGGTATCAATGAGTATGACTGTTGTATGTGATACCTATATATAAGATAAGATTGAGTGTTGTGTGTTCCTCTCCCTCATCCCTCAAGTCATCCTTTCCTCTAAAGAATGAATCCCGCCACTTGTTATAATCTCACGTGTACACACATTGAGAGCCCTTTGAGGACATCGACGGACTCCCACAGCGAATCAAATGAGTACTGTACGAATGAATGAACTCGAAGGGGATATTGATGTGGTTCATTTACATGGGGAATGCCTATCCAGTCGTGTGTTATGTCCATCTTCCCTCACTGATTGAGGCAGTAGTCAGTGAAGATATGGGTGAAAGACTATTGTGTCATCGACTATTGTGTCATAGTAATAAAATGGACAAATGCGGCATCAATATTCGGCCCGACTGTCCGTTTTGCTATTATGGCGCAATTATTCACGGTACTGCTGTCTCTCATGTATTTGCAGATGCGTCTAGTTGTTTATATTTGAATATAACTCTATCGCTATTTGCATTGCACCTAAAGGTCGCACAGGAAAGTCATACGTCTTTCTCACAAGCATACGTAGTGCACACACTTCAACACAGTGTGTCATTTCTGAAATCTCGATGACGATCGTGAAGGTCAAACATAAACTAATTAACAGAATGATAATAGATCAATACTGAATGTACCAATATAATGTATAATGTCCTTTATTGTCTCCACAATCTCTTCCTCTCCTCTTCCGACCGTTCAAATGTGGTCTTCCCATCCTCCTCAGTCCTATTTCCTCTTTGCTCATAACGTCGATTTATGGGGTCGAGGGATGAAAGGAAGCCGCGTCGTTTATTCCACGGCCACAATGTATATCGGGCGTATCGTGAAAGGTCTTCGAAAGGGGAAAGAAGGACTGGAAGGGACTGAACTGTGCAAAGAAATGAAGGAGAAGAGAGAAGTTGCCACGGAAACAGAATGAAGGAAAGCGACAAAGGCAAATCCTCCCTTTATGACAATATCTCCATTGCAATCCATTCCGAGAGAACTCCTCATTCAAGTGAGGACTTTGTCCCTTCGACTCATCCTTCTGGAGGATTACTGTAATTAACATCTTCCTGACATAGACGTGATTCGTTGACTGAATCCCCTATGAGAGTTCTCTCACATCTCTAATTCATCCCTCAATCTCTTCTTCTCCTTTCCTGTTACTATTAGTAACTACATACTAGTAATGTTCTCTACTTGTTCACTCATTCAATCCATGCCGTCCTTCTTTCCATTTGTATTCACTCTCAACGTCAATCTCCTTCTTGTCTCCATATTCATTCATTCACTCATTATCCTCATAATCGATTCGTGTTTCCTTTCCCTCAACAGTTTCCATTCTCTCTTCTATTCTGCAGTCCTTCTTCTGCAAAAGGCCAATTTGTCCTCTGAGGACAACAATCATCCAATCCTTCTCCTCGCTTTCTCCTTCGTTGACTTCTCCTTCCATTAGAATGATATCGTCTTCTCTCATTGCATGTCTAGTTTCCCTTGTCAATCTCATTTCTCCAGTCATTCGTTCATTTGTCGTCAATTGAACGACATCTTTCCCATGTACTAAGTCTTGTCGTAGATTCTTTGGTCTTTCCTTCCTTGCTCTTTCATTCATTTCAATCTTCACCTGTCCCCATTCATTCTTTACTCCTTTCATTCACTTGATTCTTCTTCAGAATGGAATTCGATGAGAACTTGGAGCAATTCTTCATCTTCAATATGATTCATTGTAAGAAGGCAGGTGTGATTGTGGGCACATTTGGTGAGTGATTCTTCATTCTACACAAGTCCCTCCTTGCACAGCGTGCCGAAAAGTGGAACATTCGACTATTGCAGCGCATCAAAATCGCGCACATTCGTGAAACCGCGACGCGTCCCACTGTGCCTTCAACGGGA
>JACMIF010003509.1:0-14421 GCA_014805445.1 Diplogasteroides magnus
CACTTTCAGAAAAAGTTCCAGGGGAATAAAATGCTCGCCCAGGCTCGCTCTATCGATATCCGTTGAGAAAACTAGGTGCCATCGGAAGTCATTTTTTTCTCGGACAGAAATTTTGGGTGTTTCATGCCAAAAAGGATATGTCCGAGAAAAAAATGACTTCCGATGACACCTTGTTTTCTCAACGGATATGGATAGAGGGAGCCAGGGCGAGCATTTTATTCCCCTGGAACTTTTTCTGAAAGTGCCTGCATCATGGTGCAAAAGACGTTTGTATCCGGCGGGATGCGAACCAGCGACCTTTTGACTACCATTTTTGACCAAATCGACCCACTTCGACCACGATTTTGAAGTCGATGGGACCAGGAAACCGAGGGTGAAAATTTCACCTTAGATGTAGAATTTCACGGAGAATCGAACGGAACAATAAAAAAGTGTACTATAATGGGAATTTTTATCAGGACGGCCATTTTTCTGAAACCAATGCCTATAACTTTGTCGGTTTTGAGTTTCATGAGCCGGTCCCAACTGCAAAAAGTCTTATCTCGTCGAGACGATCAAGATTCACTATCATCTTGTAGGGTTTGGACGCCTAGGAAAAAAGTTAGATTTTCCGAGTACGAACTTTGCCGATTTTTCCTACCTCTCAATCTCATTTTCTGACATTGAGATATAGATATTTGAACTCAGCGTGGTCGAATTAGTCAGGGACAGAATTTTCAGATAGGGTTAACTTTTTGCTGTGCCAAGCCTCTGTTTAGTATCTCACTCCAATGAGATAGTGTCTCATAGTTCTCCTATGGTATATGCCTCTGACCAGGAATTCAAATGCTGCCGCCGTAGTAATCAGTTGAAATTTTTGACCTTTAAACCTCAAGGTTTTCTCTGCCTCAATTACCATATTCTCTCGTCGGTCTCGAACTTATGATTTGCCTAAACCTCGAGGTTTAACGTTGAGATTACTACGGCGGCTGATGTGGAGATTAGACAACTGCGAAACAACTTCTTTCAACGCGCAGAATAATTTCTTTGATAGCAGAAAATGGATGTGTTTCATAGCGCTCATAAAGTTAACAATTTGTTTTCGAAAGCAGTTAAAGCAGTAAAAGTTCGTGCGGTTTTATAAAATACGACAATTTCTTCCTGATCAGGCGCCTTGTAGACAAAAAGGATTAACGTCACGCGGTCAATTTGTTCATGTTCAAATTAGCTCGAAGACAGTAGTTGATTAATGAACTGCTTCTTAGTTTGCAAAACGGTAATTGTAAGCATATCGCGTTCGTCTAATGTCCGTGGAATAGCTCTTTCGAAGAAGATCGACCAGAGCAGGTAAATGAAAAATACATAAAATTAAAGGTTTAGAAGACAGCATCTGGCCAGAAAGGAGACGTTATGCGGTACACTTTTGGTACAGAAAGGACAGTCAACAGTCTTATGCAGAAATTTCAGGGAACCAAGAAAACGCCGAGATCGGTTGCGTTTCACCGCTATCATAAGTATCGATTGTTAGTTCTGGAATTCGATATGAGATAATCGTACAGTTGTGAATATTTGAAAAAAAAATTATGCTTCACTTGTGCAATAGCAATAGTTTAGCCGTATCATTTTCCATACAAATCCGCTTCAAGCATAAGCAGACAGTATACACCGTTTTTATTCGGTCTATCAGTCTGTTTTCCTGACTGTAGATCCTTTTTGTGCCTGTTTCAAGGCGGCATTGTTTGCCTCCGGAACATTTTAACCCAATATTATTCTGCCTGATATTTTTAAATGTCTAAAGAAAAAAGAAAGCTCCATTCCGCACTGGTCACATTTAGACTAAGGTTTCTAAATCGGTATTCAAATTCATTTCTGATTCTTCCATTCACCGAGGAGCGGTTGTCTCTACGATGGATAGACAACCGCTCCGCGGAGAATGGAAGAATCAAAAATAAATTTGAATACCGATTTTGAAATCCTAATTCAGACTACCTTTTAGCAAAAAATGACATTCCATTTCGCATCTGCATCTTTTATTTCGTATTCGTCTCTAAACCGCAGAGACTACTGCTATTATTGTGGAAAACGAACTTGATATATCGAGTACACACACTCCTTCTGGCTGACGACTGTTCACTCTCAAATTTGAGTGCTATTCCGTCGTTTCACTGGCCATTAGCCATTATTTGGTATAGATATCGCTCGACATATAGAGGCTGACTTTCAACTTCGTTTACCACAATAATAGGAGTGAAGTTAGACTGCAATAACACGAGAATCGAGTCGAGCCGAATTCAATCAACATCCCATCGGTCTCTCCCATTTTACTTATGTTTCAAGTACTCTCCAAATACACTGGAATGCACCTGAACACGTTATATCTGCTTCCTTTGAGTATTTATCAGATTACAATAACTTTAGAATCGATCAATAACCGCATCAGACCTCTTGAATATTTTTATGTTTCACGGATATTTTTATGTTTCACGGATAGATAAATGCATGCTCAATTCCGCACTGAAGGCAATTCTATTCATCAACATAGAGAATTCACTCAATAATCCCTTGGTATTCCCGAATGTTGTATATGTTTCAAATACATTCCAAATGCACTGGTACGCACCTGAACTAGTGGCTTCAGAATATCATTTAAATCAATCAATAACCCACCTCGGTCTCTCGATCCTGCCCAGCCTTCTCATAGACGGCGCCCGCATTGCAGTCGTCGACTCAATGGTGCTCGCCTCAAGTACGGTAGCTTGATTATTGTTTGATTGGAGCGCGGTAGCTCAATTGCTCATTGATTCGGTTCTCACCACTATCTGGAATGTGTCTACGTGGTCCTCCTGTTGATGTTCGGCGTTTCGGCGATGGCTCGATTCTCGCAAAAGACTTTCGGATCGCGGTGGTCTGAAGGATGCAGGTGAGACCGTATTCCTCACAATCAGGTAAAATCTTGTTCGCGATGAGAAACAACAGAACTCATAGGTACAATGACAAAGAAATTTTACTCTTTGAACATATGAAGAGAATAATTACAGACGGAGCGACATGGGAAATTGCGCCATAGCGACAATGTGGACAGATGCGCCACCATAGGCATAACCACGACGCAAATATCCATTTCAACATTATGAAGCAAATATCCATGGCGCTCTTGTCTTTCAACCGATTTCCCACCTTGGGGGTCTCCATTCTGCCTTCGTCCGCGCATCAAATGCCTCAGAGAGGCCGAGAATTCTCTCGTCCACCGATTGTCCTGAAGGCATTTTTATTTTATTTTCGATGAATTTTTCTATGCCACGCATGAATGGAATCGTTTTCACGACTTTTCTCGACAGATATAATTTTTCTGTTGCATAGATTGTGCATCCTCAACGCTAATTTAACGCTTTTTACGCACTCTTTTTGTCATTTCGCGAAAATTCACTTTCTTTGTTTTTCTCGTCGATAACCAAGAGCAATCAAAAACTGGTCGCCTTCGATGATTTATAGAATTTTTGTTGCATAAATGCACCCCAACTCAACTGTTACTCAGAATGCCTTTTTTCCTATATGCAACCCGGGTGAAACTTTTGCTACATAAATCACGCCTTTTGGTCGGGGAACAACGAAATAGTGCGTAAAATTCGGGAGTGGAGGGGGGAGGATGCTCGATGACGCTCATGGACATTTGCGCCATAATGGTGAAATGGACACTTGCGCAATAATAATAACGGTATGTATAGTGGGAGTATGAAGGGGCGATAGCGAGGATAGGAGCAGCTGAGCTGCAGGTAACCAGAGGGGAAGACTTGCAAGACAGTCTATGCTTTTGAATATATATTTTTCTAAATGGATCCATCACGGTTATGAGATCTCAAGGGACTCAGTGGATGTATAGTAGAGTGTCTCATGCTAGTATTTTAGTGTACTCGTTGTTTCTCTGCTCTGTGAGGCGCGGTTGTGTATTCATTTTGTTGACAACCGCACCGCGGAGAGTAGAGACATGACGAATGCTCTAAAAGACTAGCATGCGACACCCTAATGTTCAGTAATCCAATGTGTATGACTATATCTCGTTGTCACAAGAGAAGATTAAATCACCGAGAAACCCAATTTATAACATCCAAAGAAAACCGCGATCGGTTGCGTTTCACCGCTGGCATAAGAACTGATTCTTTGTTTCTTATATTCAATAGTGGTTCAAGAGTTATGGAAATATGCCTGGTGTTCATGCGTATATGGGTCCATTCCATACTGCTCGGGCGACACAGAGGAGAGTTCTACTATTGCTATATGCCTCACTTGCAGACCAGCAATTCAAATGCTGATGGCCCATATGTGGAGATTAGGCTTACGCTGAGAAAAACAATTCGCGTACTCTGTCAACATAAAGACAAATTCGCTTGTCACCTGAAAAAATGGTATGTTTCACAGAGTTAATGAAGTTGACCAATTTGTTTTCGAATCAGTGCTTGGTCGATAGGCCCCGTGTAATATTAAATACAACAATTCAGCTCAGTGTCTGGATCAATGTCCCGCGTTCAACTTTCGCAAGATGACGGAAGCTTGGAGATGAGGACTGAATTGCAGCAGAGTTTCAAAAAAAAAGAATGCAGGCACTGTGATTATGAATAGACGAATGAAAAATGGATAAAAATACCATTTTAGAGACCTAGACACTGGATCAGACCAGAAGACATCCGGAAAAATATATTTATGGGGAAGAGACTGTTATGATTTTTTTAGAATTCGCAAGGAGCATCCGCTACTTCAATAGCATTCTTGTTTCTAAACACAAACTCTTTAATTTACTTCTAGCATTTACACTTTAGGTAAAGGGCGTGGAAGCCCTAGGTAAATAAGACTAGTCGCTGCCCCTTCAGTAATATTGACACTTTTGATACAGAAAGGACTGTCACCAGTCCTGGATAGACACAACTGATAACGTTGTGTGCAGAAATGTCAGGGACCCAAAGAAACGCCGCGAAAGGCTGTGTTTCCCCGCTTGTATAAGTATCGATTGTCATTTTTTTAAATTCAATATTGTTAAAATAGTTCTGTAAATAAGAATGGTCATAGCGCGCAGATTGTCCTATTCTAGACTAGGAGACTTTCCCACATTACATGTGCCTCAGACCAATCATTCTTCCGTTGATCGCCCTTATGAGGAGATTAGACAATCGAGGAACACAATTCGTGAGTCCTTTCAACACCCGGACGAATTCGCTTGGCAGCCAAAAAGGGTATGTTTCACAGCGCTCATAAGCTAACAAATTTTGTTTTCGAATCAGTGCATCTAGACCGCGAAGAAATATAAAATATAATACAATAATTTCAGCGCAGTGTCAGGGAACAATGTCACGCGCCCGAGACGACGGAAGCTCACCCGAAAATTGGAAATGACTACTGAATTTGTATTAAGGTTTCTAAAACGCATAATGATATGCATTTCTCATTTGTCG
Source organism: Diplogasteroides magnus (assembly GCA_014805445.1). Taxonomy (NCBI): domain Eukaryota; kingdom Metazoa; phylum Nematoda; class Chromadorea; order Rhabditida; family Diplogasteroididae; genus Diplogasteroides; species Diplogasteroides magnus. The sequence continues at coordinate 5,424 of JACMIF010003509.1, forward strand.
AATCTCCTATCTTTCTAAGATAATCTCTCTGAGCAGATAAAGGAGAAACGCATAAAACTACGGTTTTAGAAACCATAGACAGCATCTGGGCAGGAGGGAGAAGTTATGCGGGAAATCACTTCCATTTATAGGCAAATGATTATTCTGACTATTTTTAGAATACGGAGCAGTGGACATTTCCGTGAGCATCCATGACTTGTGTAATATATTTATGTGCACACTTTAGGTGAAAAACGTCGAAGAGCAAGGTAAATAAGTAAATTCGGTGCCCATTTTAGTTGATAGACACTTTTGGTACAGACGGGACTGTCAATAGTCGCGGATAAACATGAAAAAAGTCGTGAGCAATGTCAGTGGCTCAAATAAAAGAAAAAATTAGTTGTGTTTCACAGTTGGCTTAAGTATAGCTTGCTTTCCTATATTCAATATCAATAAGAGACCGGTGAGATAAATAAATATAATACGTTTATGCGCATTTCAAACCCACACTTTTTTTTCGCCTTGTCACTTTTTCAAAAAAAGACAATGCTTCTTTGCAGATCTATTGTTTAGTCGGAACAATTTCCCTACAAATCCGCTTCATACATAACCAGATAATTAAATGCTGATTGATTTCATTCCTGGCCCTCTGTTAACTTTTGAGTTTGATATTTAGGGGCCACTCGCTAGTGAGAGCCGATAAATAAAGAAAATATTTATTAAAACAAAATACCATACCAAAGTTCCTGTGCGCGTTCTCTTCAAGTACGGCCCTTCGCTGCTCCTCCTCTGCGCTCTTCTCGAACATGGATCTGCAAGTAGAATAATATCCTTGTACCCCGTTGACAGATATATTTTAAAGACACTCTAAATGTTCTGAATCCGATAATGAACCAATCCAGTGCTCTAATCCGTGGTTAAATATCTAAACAATCAAAACAAAGCACAATAAGCGGTTGAATTGTGCCCTTCTTCGGTATGCCGCAACATAAGGAATCAATCAATATTCGCAGCTCAAGTCGCTCGAATTTCATTGCGCTGATTTAGAGGATAAAGCTGTTGTGAATAGCCTACGATTCTGACTGATATTTGTAAATGTCTAGAGAAAAAATAAAGCTCCATTCCGCACTGAAAGTCACATTCAGACGACCTTTTAGCAAAAAATGACATTTCGTTTCGCATCTGCATCTTTAATTTCGCAGTCGTCTCTATACCGCAGAGACGACTGCTATTATTGTGGTAAACGAACTTGATATATCGAGTACACACAATCCATCTGGCTGACGGCTGTGCACTCTCAAATTTGTGTGCTATTTCGTCTTTTCTCTGACCATTAGCCATGATTTTGAATAAGCTTCAAGCTCAACATATAAAGGTTGATTTTCAGTTCGGTTTACTTGAATAATAACACGAGAATCGAGTAGAGCCGAATTCAATCAACAATCCCGTCGGACTCTCCCATTTTACTTATGTTTCAAGCACACTCCAAATACACCGGAACACATCTGAACTCGTTGGAAGTCAAACTGCCAACCATAACCTGAATGGAGAATTCATTTTTTTCAAAATTTGTACACAATCCACTTCGGAATCATTATAACGGCTTTGATCTGTTGATATAGTTTCTGTGTTGCATAGATTGTGCATCTTGAAAGCTAATTTAACGCATTTTACGCCCTCTTTTTGTCATTTCGCGAAAATGATCTTTCGTTGTTGTTCTTGAAGATAGTAACCAAGAGTAATCAAAAAATGATCGTCTTCGATGATTTACACAATCCTTGTTGCACAAATGAATATACGTATTAAAAAATTTCACCTCTCTTCCTCTCCTCGATCGACTTCTTCCTGTACGTCGCGTACGCCATGGGGGCGATGCTGTAGATGTCAAAAGTTAAATATCACAGACCAAAGATCAAAGATCAAATCAATCAATATTCTCACTCTCAGTTCGCAATGGTGATGGCATCCTGACTGGTGACGGAGACTCCGCAGCGTAAATTTGATCATTTCTCGGAATTCCTGTCGCACTAGTTCTGAATGAGAAGTTCTTCATGGATTTTTGCGCCATGGTGATGATATGGACAGTTGCACCGTGAAAATATCTGCAATAATGGCGCACCTGTCTACTTCCCGACTACCACTGTCCATCACTTGTCATCCATCTTTCTCAAGTTTCTCCACCAAAAGACAAAGAATCGTGAGCGTGGTACATATGTATTTGTGCAACCGAAAAAAAAGAAAAAAAGGGCTGCGATTTCGGAATAAATAGACTATCATCGGCGATCAAAGTATGTTTCCGTGAGTGCATATCAAGCTATAGTAATTTATCTTTCAATAGCAACCGTCTTTCTTGTTCTTAGACTAAAAATCTCACCAATACATGTCCTAAGATGCTAGAACTTTCAAATATAAATTATTACTGCTTGCGTTTCGTATGCCCTCCTACTGTATTTTTGTAAGTGCTATCAACTGCAAGGTCCGCTGTATTGGTGAGATTTTTAGTCTAAGAACAAGAAAGGCGGTTACTATTGAAAGATAAATTACTAGCTTGATATGCACTCACTTAAACATAGCACGACGAGTAGTAATAGGTCCAGCCTCGACACACATTTGTAGTCTGATCTTTGGTCATTCCTCTCCCTTACAAAAGGATCGGAGCCTATTTTTCAAATCTGAAATCTTGTAAAAGATCAACTTGGGGGGAGGATGCTCGATGACGCTCATGGATATTTGCGCCGCAATAGTGAATCGATCATGAGTCGACGTGGCGATCAGATCAGAATACTATCTCGATGCAAAACACCACAACGACACGGCGAGATGAGGATACTTGATGACGATCATGGACATTTGCGCCATAATGGCGAAATGACCAAATGAAGAAATGGTGAAATGGACACTTGCGCAACGATAATAACGGGATGAAAAGGGGGAGTAGCGAGGTTCGAGAGCGAGGATAAGAGCAACTGAGCCAGAGTTCTCATATTGCATGTGCCTCAGACCAGGAATTATTATGTCGATCGCCCAAATGTGCAATCTAGGAACACACCGTGAGCCGTTTCAACACCCGGACGAATTCGCTTAGCAGCCAAAAAGGGGTATGTTTCACAGCACTCATAAGCTAACAAATTTTATTTCTCTCCAATCAGTGAATGTGACCGTTGTAAAAAATATAATACAATAATTTCAGCGCAGTGTCAGGGAACAATGTCACGCGCCCGAAACGGAAGCTCAGCCGAAAATAGGAAATGACACTGAATTATATTATTATGTGGTTTGTAAAACGCTTAATTTATGCTTTTCTCAGTCCTCTAGTCTCTGCGGTCTATCGAACGTCGAGACAACCGCCCTGAGCACATGAATGATAATTGTATTCAAATACCATTTTAGAAACCTATACTGCATCAAGGTAGAACGTAGAAGTTTTCCAGGATGACAAGTCTGTTCATGGAGAAGCAACTATCGTGAATGTGTTTAGAAAACGCAGAAATATTTACGGGATCATCCACAACATGAATGGTATATTCGCCTCTACACACTAACTCTTTCACGTTTCCAGCATTTGAACGTAAGCACGTAAAAGCTCAAGGTAAATAAATGGAAAAGTGGCTATCCTGAATGTTTTTAGAAGACGGAGTGAGTGCGTATTTCTGGGAATTGGATTCTTTGCATAAAAGCTCTTTAAATACTTGATTTATAGCCTTTGAACTAAAGGTAAATGAGCTCAAGGTAAAAAATACAATCCGATCCCCCTTTTAGTAGATTGGCACTTTTGGTACTTAAAGAACTGTCAACAGTCTTGGGTACACGTGAAAACAGCCGTGTGCGGAAATGTCAGACATCCAAAGAAACGCGCCGATGAGTTGTGTTTCAGCGCTGGTATAAGAAGCAATCGTTTTTCTTAAATTCGATGATGCCTGAACAATAGATTCAAAAAAAAGTTCAAACTTAAACGTACGTTCAATTTTCGCCAAGTTAAATTCGAGTCCATTATTCAACTTGATCACAAAATATTCAATTCAAATTTGACCCTTAACCATACCGCGCGAGTCCTTTCAACACAACGAAGAATTCGCTTGACAGCACAATAATTGGTATGTTTCACAGCGCTCATAAAGTTATCCGCAGATTTGCCACATCAGTATTTCTGGCACCTAAATGACGGGCTCACATTTCGCAAGTCGAGTGGAACCCAGCGAAAACAGATGGTGATTGGATAGAATTACGAAATAAGTGCATTTCTTATTCGCCTAATAGCTTCTATCCAGCTTCCGTCTCTGAGCAGATGAGTGAGAAATGCATAAAAGAACCCGTTTAAGAAACCATTTAATGTTTCAGGCCAGAAAAGAGATGTGAACATTTCCGGGAGCAACTTGAGTGATATATTATTCTATGCACACTTGTGAAGGTCGCCGATGTGCAAGGAAAATAAATCTATTCGGTTTTTTTTGCCTCTACACACATACTCTTTCACGTTTCCAGCATTTGAACGTAAGGACGTGGAAGCTCAAGGTAAATAAGACTATTCGATGCCCCTTTTTGTTGATTGACACTTTTGGTACAGAAAGGACTCTCAGCAGTTCTGGACACACGTGAAAAAAGTAGCATGATGAAATGTCAGGCATTAAAAAAGTACCGTGATCGGTTGCGTTTCACGGCTGGTATAAGTACCGATTGTCATTTCCCAAATTAAATATTGCCAGAAGTGTTTTGAGAATACACACAGAAAAATATCTGCTCTTTCACAGCAGATAAATATACTCGTAAATTTAGCCCCAACTGATACAACAGATCTGTCTGCAGATTATTCAGACGTTCAGCGGTACATTTCATCATTTTGAGCTAAATTCTGCAATTTAAAAGCAGATAATTTTCCGTGCGTATGAGTCGTGCACAGATGTGTTCATTCCAGACGGCTCGGGCGACACAAAGTAGAGTTCCAACTATTGCATATGCCTCATGCCAAAATTCTTCTGTTGACCGCGCTTATGGGGAGATTAGGCAATCGAGGAACACAATTCTCGAGCCCTTTCAACATTCAGACTAATTCACTTTTCAGCACGAAAAGTGTACGTTTCAAAGCGCTCATAAAGTTAACCAAATTTCTTCGAAAACAGTTTATGGAAATAATGCGTGGGTTTAGAAAAATACAACAATTCCTTGCTAATCAGGCGCATTGTAACGTAAATAATGCCACGCGCTCAAGTTTCGCAAGACGATGGAAGTTCAGCCGAAAACAGAAGAAGATAAGAGGACTGCTTATTGTTTTCCTAAAAAAAGTAACTCCACGCATTCCTCATTCATCATCATTGTTTCGACTCCTTTCAACATCTAGACCAATTCTATTGGCAGCGCAAAAATGTTTCACAACGCTCACAAAGTTAACCAAAGATTATTTATATCAGTACTTGAGGTGCAGCTGTATGTTTATAAAATACAACAATCCTAACAGAGCTTTTCGCAGAATCTTATTTTACCATTAATTCTGCTTAAGAAATCTATCGAGAAGCGCGGATGGAGATAAACGACGAAAAGAATGCTTTTCTCATTCGTTTTATCTCAGCGGAGCTCGTAGCTATATTGAACACGGAGAGAATGCAAGAGAGCAGAAATGTCAGGAACCCAAATAAAATTTTTTTTATGTGTTGTATTTCACCGTTGACTCAAATATCGGTTGCTTTCCTAGATTCAATGTCATTTGGCGGCTGATGAGATAAAAAAATAATACATTTATGAGCATTTCAAATCCACACGTTTTTCGTACTGTCACTTTTTCAAAAAAGACAATGCTTCATCGCAGATCTTTTGCTTAGTCGTAACATTTTCCCTACAAAACCGCTTCATGCATAAACAGATAATAAAATGCTTATTGATTTCGTTCCTGGCCCTCCATGTCCTCATAATTTTTGAGTTGGTGTTTTAGAGGCGACTCGCTAGTGGGAGCCGATAGATAAAGAAAATATTTTAACGAATCAAAATACCCTACCAGAGTGTTGTTCCTGTACGCGTTCTCCCCCAACACTGCCCGTCGTTGCTCCTCCTCTGCGCCCTTCTCGAACATGGATCTGCAAGTAGAATAATAACCTTGTACCGCGTTGACAGATATGTTTCATAGATACTCTAAATGTTCTGAATCCGATAATATATCAATTCACTGCTTGAATCCCTGGCTAAATATCTAAACAATCAAAACAAAAAACAATAAGCGATTGAATTGCGCCCACATGGATCTGCAAACATGGATCTGCAATTCAAACAATAACTTTTTACCCCGTAAACGGATATGTTTCATAGGCACTCTAAATGAACTGAATACAATTATGAGTCAATATGTTCCTCATCGCCATGAATAAATATCTGAACACGATCAAAAACAACAGCAGTTGAATAAAACCCTTCGTCGACATACCATATCATAAGGAATAAATCAATAATCGCACCTCAGAGACTCTCGAATTTCGTTTCTGATTTATAGCATAAGCTGTGAAGGGCCCATCCCTTCTGATATCTTTCAAGGTCATTAAAATCCTAGGGGGCAGATGTAAGCTCAATATCTTACTAAACGATATTCAGTTTATCTTTTGAAATCACCGCATTGGACCTCTTTCATCGGTGTTTCAAGGACACTATAAATGCCTAAAGGTTAATTTCAGCTCAATTCCACACTGAATATCATTCTGAATTGCATAACATGCAAACAATTAATCCCGCCAGCTTCTGAATTTTTCTTAAGATTCAACTACACTCTAAACACCCAGGAATACATATGACCTCGTTACACCACTCAAAGTTGCCTCAGAAAACAATAGCATTTAAATGAATCAATAAAACCTTCCCCGGTCTCTCGATCCTGCCCAGTCTTCGCATAGAAGGCGCCCGCATTGCTGTTGTAGATTGGATGGTGCTCGCCTCAAGTTGGGTAATTTGATTATTGATTTATTGAACTGGCTAGGCAATTATTGATCGCAAAACTGTAGAAGTATTGATTAATTCGGTAAAATAATTTCGTCTCACCTCTCTTCCGCTCCTCGATCGACTTATTTCTGTACGTCGCGTACGCCATGGGAGCGATGCTGTAGAGGTCAAAAGTTCAAATATCACGGACCAAAGATCAAGGATCAAATCAATCAATATTCTCACTCTCCGCTCGCAATGATAGTGGCATCCTGACTGGTTTAGGAGACGCCGCAGCCCAAATTTGATCAATTCTGGTGATGTCTATCTCACCCAAACAGGCGGGTCGAATGCGCGACATATATTATACATCCTAACTGAACTTTTGCTTTAGTCCATATATCTCCCAGGTGAAACATAGTCCGGGATGATGAAATAGCACATAAAAATGAGATACCAGGGTGGCATCCAGGTGTGAGGCGCGTACTAGAAAAATCAGTTCAGATTGGATGCACAATAAAAAAATGTACAGATGCATCATCATTGTCGTCATTATCACGGCTCAAGCGTCACTTTCTCCATAAAGGCGCAAATGTCCATGGCGGTCTTGTCTTTAAAGGGACTGTCCAGGGCGCCGATCCGAATCGCAAACTGACAAAGTCACTGTAGAAAATGAATTTGCCAAATCGTGAATGAAAAGGAAATTTATGTTTTTGCTTCGTAGTTGTGTGAATCCCTAGGTCTAAGTGCTAACTTTATTCTCTGTTAGCCTGTTTTCATTTCAAAACAAGAGAAAAGCTGAATCAATGGAGCTACAGTGACATTTCAGTTTGCAATACTCGGCGCCTCGGACAGTCCCTTTAACCCGAGGGAGACTCAATCGTTGTAAGGAAAATCTGATCTGAATCAATGGAGACCGAGGACCGGTGAGAGATGCATGTCTGATAGGCGGGCGAGTCTGAGCGAAGTTGCGATTGAGATCGAACGACTGGGAGATCTGAAATGAAACTGTAAAGATATGGCAAGCAGGTTGGCTGCATTTGTGGAATAAACGGGATATTATCAACGATCAAAGTATTTTACAGAGGTTGCATATTACGCTCTAGCTATTTATCTTTCAATACAGCTGCGCGCGCGTAAGTAGACTAAAAAAATCGAATCGTATCCATAGGAAAAAATTACATGCCCGAAGAGGGTATAAATTAAACATTTATAAGTATTTTTTACGCCGAGTTTAGACGAATGGAAAATGCGCGAAATTACCGTTTTCGATACCCTAGAATGTAGGTATCAGCGAGAATGTATATGGGAAAACTCTATTTATGGGAAAGTAATTTTCGCAAATATATTTAGAAAAAGCAAGAAGTGGGGATTTCTGAGAGCACCCACAACTTGAATGGTATGTTCGTGTTTACACAAACTCTTTCACGTTTCTAGCATTTGAACGTGAATTAAAGGGCGTGTAAACTCGAGGAAAATAAGACTATTCGGTGCCCCTTTTAGTTGATTGACACTTTTGGAACAGAAAGGACTGTCAACAGTATTACACATAATAACTGAACTGTTGCTCAAGTCTATTTTTCGCACAGTTGAAACATATCTCGTATGGTCGAAATAGCACGTAAAAATGAGGGAACAGGGTGGCATCCAGGTGTGAGACGCGTATTAGGAATAACAGTTCAGATAGGATGCATAATACTAGATAGACACGACTGAAAACAGTCTTGTGCAGAAATGTCAGGGAATCAAAGTAACGCAGAGATTGGATGTGCTTCATCGCTTGCATAGAAATTGATTATCCTTTTCTAAACTCAATATTGCTTGAAGAGTATTGAAAATATGAGTGACCGTCGTGCGCAGGTGAGTAGGGTGCAATTGGGAATAGAGTGCATCTCCTTTTTCTATATGCATCAGCGAATCATTCTATCTCGCTCATCATAGGCAACCGGTCAGAATGAGTGAATTGTAGGGTGTCGCTTTCGGGTATTTATTGACAGCCGTCCATTTCTAATCGTCTAAGTTCACTCGTAGCGGTCGTCTCTGCGAAGTGAAAGACGACCGCTAGGAATGAAGTTAGACGGCGAGGAGGTGACCGGCTGTCAATAAATACCCGAAAGCGACACCC